>DWFO01002066.1:0-14399 GCA_018246595.1 Mimoniades nurscia nurscia | reverse complement strand
ACATATCCAGACTCCGAGCCACTACTAGAAAATCTAAATTAGAAAATTTAGTAGTGCCGGACCCGGGAATCGAACCTAGGACCTCCCGTTCGGTAGTCGCACTTGCAACCAACACGACCAATAGTTTTGATATTTTCCATTAACTGTAAATTGCTGACAATTACCAGAAATACATTTCGTAATGTTAAAGTTACGAAGTTCCAAACTTAACAATAATAACGAAAATAATGTAAGACAAAGAAAATAAAGTAAATATATAGGTATGCACTTAAAATGGCTTTTACGATTAGTTATCCGGCTGCAATTGAATGCAGATGGAATTTTAATACTTTTTGATTTTGAATAGACGTTAATACGACAATCCGCACGGGACCAGAATAGCAAATAAGGTTTTAATCTGAAAGGAATCCGAAATTAGAACTGTGTTCAATAGCGGAATAATAAAAGGGTTGTTGATGATAACGTTGATGATGATAATGATCTTCACAAAACGCAATACAATACAATCTTTTGTATTTCAATTCACGTTCATAAGTTTTTTGTACAAAATAAGCAATTAAAATAGAACCAGCAATATAAAAACTATAAATGTAATCGTCGACCTTGAACAATCCAACAGGAAAAGGAAGTAAAACATAACTATTCATTCACTAAGGGCTATCTGAAAAATATTGCCCACAATACTTTTTCAAGCCTACGTGATTTCGGCCGAGAAATGCTTTTCTCGACGCCTAAAGCTTTTAAATCTGTCTAATGTAGATTTTTAAAACTCAGTGAACATGGCGATTAGAAATGTCTTGATTTTTTTTCGACTATATTTGATTAAGTATATTTTTTGTTGACTACACTTTTTCAACTATGTTTATAAGGACGTTGTGGTTTTCCTATGTTCCACTACTGAAATATACCTTTTTGTAGATCAAATGACCAAGAATGAGCAAAACACAGTATTGAGGAGAAATATAGTTTTGTGGTTTGTGTGCGTGGTTCTGAAAAATATTGCTGTCGCAGCTGCAAAAGGCCTTAAATATCCTCTCCACGTGGATTCCAGGCAAATACACGGAGCTCCGAGTGTATAGCGATAGTTGTTTCGTTGATCTTGACAATAAATTGTTAATTAAATATAATAAGCGGAATTGAACTCCTTGAAATGTATTCGTAAAAATTTGTTTATTAATAACTAGAAGCAACTCAGGTTCTTTTAGGAAACAAAGAGTCAACATATTTCTTTTAAAAGTTCCGGGAAAGCTGATCTTGATCGTGTCTGTAAGATATCTAACTCTATAGTAAAGGAAGTAGTAAAGTAAACTTGACTTGAAGTAATAATTAAGGTGAGTATTTATTGTTCCGAGTAATATATTGATGGTTCTTTATCCAAAATTACTTTTAAGCGTGCAATGAATGTTTCACGACCACGTAAGGGGAACTACGTATCGGTTGTTTATTTCACATATAACATTGTTGAGATTCCATTCAAACGCAGATGTTGTTTGGTTTAAAAAATGAAAGTGAAATGTACTTATACATATATTATTCTAATTTAAAAAGTGGACGAATATTGCACTAAAGATGTATATTACATTTTCAGTTTCCACAACAAATTGTACAGATTTATATGAAATATTAGTTGATTTTAGTATATTAATATGGTATATTAAAATGTTACAACGTATATTAGTATATTTTCAACGAAGCATTACCAATTGAACAGCTTATAGAGGCTCAAGAGCAATATGGGTTTATACTTTTTAAGAAGGATCTTATTTTATTTTATCTTATGGTCTACTTATAAGGGAGTGGAGACTGCGGCTCGGCGAACGTAATGTAGGACGCTCGCCGTGGAGGACAGGGCGCTGTAGCGCTCTTTGAGCCCATCTCCAGCAGTAGACTGAGATAGGATACATGATGATGACAATTATGATGAGGATTATTATTATTATCCATCAACGGTTACATTAATTGAAACGCTTGTGCACTTTTTTATTAACGTAATTAAGTGGATTTTTGACATAAACTGTCACTTACTGTATCGGCGAAGGAAAACATCTTGAGGAAACCTACATTTCGTAGAGTTCTTCATAACAAAGGTTGAATTGTTTAAGGTGTCGTGCACCTGTACTTGGTCGGTGTGGTGGACTGTGATCTGACTATAGATAACAAGGGTTCCAACCTTGTATGAGCACAGTTTGAGATTTAACTTTTTAAAATCAATACAATGTATCTTGAAAGTATTGTACAATTGTGAAATTGTGTAAAATCAAATGTGAAAAGCTCACTTTTCCCAATTAATTCCCAAATTGATTTCTTTCTCCGCTAAGTTGCACTCGATTTGAACCGATCAATTCGCCATGCGATTCTGATGTAATATGGCGTCCACCGTCCTTTGGGGGACCGATTTTCCTCAATTCTCGTCTCCGACAACCAATTTGTTCTCATTCCACGCAACGCGGTGACAAATTGCGTTCAACAGTTCGGTGCTATCGGATTTAGTGTTGAATCATATGCCATCGACATTATGCTTTCGGAATTTGAATCAAAGGAGTTTTAGTATTGAACATGTTTCAGATAATGTTAAATACGCGATACTTTAAATGATATATGCAGGGTATTTTTACATACATAATCGTATTTTCACTTCAGGTCTCTTGCAGGGTAGGCAGAGAGCACAGAGTGCCAATATCTCTGTTCTTGCACACCTGTTGTGCTTCGTCCACATTTATCACTTTCTTCATACATGCACGGCGGTTTTGGAAACTTCTAACGTCCCCATCACATAAAATCTTACTTATTTGGGCTAGATAGGTGAGTCTTGGTCTCCCTCGGCACCTACGTCTACGACATTCGCATTGTATATCTGTTTCGTTATTCTTTCGCCAGCCATTCTCTCAACATGTCCGAACCATATTTTTAAACTGTTATCGTAAAGTAAATAAAAATGTCGTCGTCATTGACCATCGCATCTAGCGGCATTTGGTTATCATTGCGTTAACATCTCGGAGATTCCGACTTCCTTATCCAGCCAGTGTCCATCCAGTTATCCATTTAGTCTAGATAGGCATCTGCTTCCATCACATACATTACATTAAACATAAACAAATACGTATTTAACACTTAAAATGGATTTTAAGCAATATGTTATTAATCGTTTAGCAACTGGAAAACTAATTAATTTTCGTGTAACCTACATGCTATGAATATACCGATATATGAAACTCTATTCGAATATAACAGAATCGAATAACATGTAAACGATCAAATAGGCTAGCAAGGAATTAATTGATTCGAGATAAGGTTTTATCGAGCTTCTTATATGTCGCAACAATATACAACAAATTATTATAGAGTTTTAATTAAGCCATATAAAATTTTATTGGCAGAAGTCTTGGCTATTTTGTACTAGTCATTAGTAGCAGATTTGAAAACGCTACTTGAGCGAAAAAATAGATCGTCGTTTTGTGCCACTAGAATCTTATAATATATGTATTTAGTTGATGTGAGCCACTTGTATCTATAGTTTCTTCAATGATTTGATCCGCCAAAATTTGTTTTATTTCCAAACAAATATTTGGATATTTCTCAGTGGTTTACCTGTTGTTATTTTAAAAAAATTATACAGCTACTCGAGGTGGTTTGATTTTTAGGCGACGGGTAATTTTGGCGATTAGGAGCCTGAAGTTAGGTCGTACCTAAAATATTCTCTACGTTTTGTTAGTTAGTGTGCACTCATACTGAAGCGTCATTCGTTTTCCACTGGACGTAATGTGTCCAGAAATTTAAATAAAAGTCAATTTCCTGTTTGGATTAACTTTTGAGGAGATATCTGAAACGATTTATGGATACAAGCTCTTACGTTATTGAAGTATTTATAATTCGTGCATCGTAATTGTACATTTGCTAGGAATCTGAAAGTTTTATTTGAACACGATATTATATTACATTAGTATTTAATAAAAAAATATTTTTTGGTGTGAAATTAACGAACGAATATGTACCTACTTTACTGCCTTTTTAAATAAGTTATTAAATTTATCTAAATAGAAATTCAAATGAAGTTTAATTCTAAATTTAATGGAGTATCACTTAACGTTATTTATGAATTTGTTAGAAGTTTGGATGTTTAGATTGCTCAAAGTGAATTAATTTACATTATTATGTCTCGCAATAGTATAAAATATGGATTCTCTACTTAGGCCAGTTTACGTAGTCAATAAATAAGGAAATAGCATTGAGATGAAGGGAGGACGACAAATAACAACGCGATCAGGAAACGCATATGTTGATCGGGAATCCATTACTCGAGCTACACTGTTTGCCAAAGTTTGACAAATAAAAAGTGCCAAGGATAGAAAAAAAAAGGGATAGACATACATTTTTTGCGATTTGTCAAACTCTAAGGAAGTTCAAATGTTGTATGTATAGGATGTTAGGGATAATGAGAAGGGAAGGTTGAGGCAAAAAAGGAATAATTAAAGCTTAATGAAATTTTATACAATAAACAAGAGGAGGTTAGTCCAGTCTGAATACAAATATAACATAAAAGAAAGGCAGAAATGTCAGGCTGGACTTCAGGTAATTTACATTGAAATTAGAAAACAAACAGCTTAAAATTAAATAACAATCTTTAGTTTAATTACTATATATTTTATGTACATCTAAAAAAGGAGTGACACAGAGGCGTAGAGTGGGTTTCATCCGCTCTGGGCGGGAGAAAATGTTGCAGCCACTCTTAAAAGTTCCTACGTCTTGACTTCAGAGAATCTCGACGAGCAAAAAAAGAAGAACTGCTGTCCTCTTTAAAGTATATGTATATGTTTGGTCTTCCGATAATCTCGTCGAGCAAAGAATAAGAAAAACTGCGGAAATGAAAATTTCGCCAACCAAAACTATTTTGCCGCCCCCTAAAAGTGCTGCCCGGGGCGGGCCGCGCTTGCCCTCCCCCACCCCCATCACGCTATGCTACAGGAAAGATCTGATAAAGGCTGCCTCGTTGGACGAATGCTTGCAAGCGCCACTGCTGATCGAGAAGTAGGTACATATTGATACTTAGATATTATATATGTAGTTGATATTTTTCGTAGTGGCGCGGAGTCTGGATTTGGGCCCAGTGTAGGCAATAGGCGGATCTCCTATTCCATAGTGATATGTAAAACTAACCGGTGAAACGTAGGAGTGTACTACTGTCTTCTGCCTTCCTGTTCGGTGATTACAGGCGTGATGTTAAATTTTATCTTGTATATTTTGTTTTTTAAACAGTACAATTTTTTTGATCAATTAAAATCATCACCATCATCACCATCACCATCATCACCAGCCTGTCTCAGTCCACTGCTAGACATAGGTCTCCCACAAAGAGCGCCATCGCGCCCTGTCTCGGCTTGCCCCATCTGAAAATAAAATATGTAAGTTTGTATTAAATATACTACAATTACTACATTAATTTTAATGATCTTACAATTACATTACGAGAGTAAGTCGGTGTACTTACGTAAAGTAAAAAACGTAGAATAGGAAATCCTCGAAGAGGTAGTCACAGGAATGTATTGCAGTCCCGTGATTCACCAGTTACGTTTACGTCCCACTATCGAATAGGCGGTGAGCCTATTGCTATGCATCGGGCACATTTCCAGACTCCGAGTCTCTACTAGAAAATCTAAATTAGAAAAATAGAAAGTGCCTGACCCGGGATTTGAACCCAAGATCTCCCGCTCGGCATTCGCACTTACAACCAACGCGACTAACGAGGCAGTTAAGGGGCGAACGAATATTTTAGATTAATTTATTACAATAATGTTCAAGAATGAGCACTATAAAACTAAGCACAATTTAATAAAATCATGGTTAATGTAATAAAAATAGTAAAGATGGAAAGCACGAAAATTCACAAAAATGCTACAAAATATAATAAATAAGAAACGAAAACCAGGTCAAAATGTACATTAGGAATGTTTTTATATGAACATTTTTATAATTGTTTCCTGTTACCGAATAAAGCGGATATGGACCATTGGAATAAAAATACATAGATATTACGGCAATGTTGGTTGTAGACAGAATTTATTTATTTCCCACGGTTCGCGATAACACTGGCTATTATAATGCAAGCGGATCATAATTTTCAAAATGTCCGATTTCTTGCTCGCATTCTATTGTATACTCACCATTTGGTAAATTACAATTATTATCTAACATACATTAATTAAGGTTTATAACTGGCTTTTAAAATACTAATTTATAAATATCCGAAGAATACTCTGGCATTATAATTATTAAGTACATTTTATTTTATTGTTGTTTAACATACACCCACAATACAATTGTGGTTAAACGCCTTTTACATATATTGGTTTTTGAACAAAATGAATTTAACGAAAAGTTTGTTCTAGGCCGCGCTATGGTTGACCGCGAGCGGTGTGTGCCCTCATGGCTCTGTGATTCAAAGAAACATGTCCAAACTACCGCATTTGCGGTTTTTTGCCGGGACCGATTTTAATACCGCAACTCGTTGACTGCCTAGTTGGGCGTATTGGTTGCAGGCGCGACTGGCGAATTTGAGATCCTGGGTTCAAATCCCGGCTTGAGCGTCATTGGATTTTTGTAACTTAAACGTAACATCACGCCTGTAATTCCCCAAGAGGTAGACAGAGGAGTATAGTACACTCCCACGTTTCACCAGTTACATAATACGTTTACGTCCCACTCCATCCAACTTATTGTTAGATTTTCTAGTAGTGGCTCGGCGTCTGAAATGTGTACAGTGTATGGAGATATATTTACCACCTATTCCATAGTGGAATTTAAAAGTAACTGGTGAGGAGTGGGAGTATACCACACTCTTCTGCCTGCCTCTTCGGAGATTACAGGCGTGATGTTCAATAACTCGTTGCAAAAATCGCTGTAACCTGCGCACCGTTCTTCGTTATTATATATTCTTGACCTAATAATAATAATCATCATAAGCGTCATCAGCCTGTTTAAGCCAAGCCCGCTGTTGGACAAAGACGTCCCTTTCAGGGGTTTTTTTTCCCACAATACCCGGGCTGGGCATGCGAGTTGAGGATCGCTGAGCACGGATTCTCGCACCGCCCAAGCTGCTGGTTGCTTTTTATTTCTTACTACTACATCCACAACGCAAATCGCTTTCATAAAGTCTGTCGTAAATTTTAATGCATGTTTTGGGCGGTTTCGCGGTTAGTAGCTAAAACTGCTCGCGGCAGCCCACTGAAATGCAACCTTCCATTTAGTAGTGAAATAGTTTGTTGAAATATTTTGAACGTTATCAAAGCTTTAATATTTAGCAGTAATATTTTTATGCCGAATGAACATTTTCCAAACAATCCAACGTATATGTGATACAATCACATATAGCAATGGCGTGGGTTAATACACATTACACATGGTAATGATGTCACATACAATCGTCCTGAAGAATCGATTACTCATCCGAAAACGATATAAAGAACTCATGTTCTTTTTTTATTGTAAGTACATTGGGAGGTAATCTTTATTAAAACTTTTTTATAGAAAAAGTTCAGTTGTTTCAAATATTTCATACGTATTGTAACTGATAGTGTTTCTTCTGTGAGTTC
The DNA here is from genome assembly GCA_018246595.1 of Mimoniades nurscia nurscia. Lineage (NCBI taxonomy): Eukaryota > Metazoa > Arthropoda > Insecta > Lepidoptera > Hesperiidae > Mimoniades > Mimoniades nurscia. The sequence goes on along the minus strand of DWFO01002066.1, from coordinate 6,813 downwards.
AATCTACTTATACGATTTATAAGAGAATTAGCTTCAGTAGCGTTCACGTGGAAGCAAGTCGGAGGCTTGTCGGAGGCAGTCTTAAAGCTAAGCAACATCGAGAGCGGTCCGCTCTGGCTGGGTGACCACTAATGGAATACTTCAATAAAGGTTTGGTATGTGAGCTTCTTAAGCAGTTGTTCAAAGTTGTTATCATTGGACGCCCGTCAAAAATTTATAATGGTTGAACCTCGACGGAGGTTCTAATAGCAGTTCAAAGACATTCGTCAGACAGATATTCATATCTTTTCCAAATACTTCAGAAAAATCTCCAGAGACAGTATGTTCTGTATTTGCGGAAGAGATTCATATCCTGCAGCGCTAAGTAAAAGTGTTGCAGTCAATGTTGGAAAATATGAAAAGGTTTTCTTTTATATTTATCGTTATGATCAACGCCTTTTAGTGTTCTATTGTGTGAAACAAGTATTATTAAGTCAGATTGAGAAGGGTTTTAGCCGTAGTCTAACGTGTTGAGCAAAACCCAGACTCGGCAAATGCCGTAGAGAAAACAAAACACAATACCAAGGTTTCTTCACTATTTTATTTAGTCTTAAAATCACTTAGTCAAAATCTTAATATGTCTTTTCAAACTCAGAAATGTAGGAATCTAAAGTCCAAATACCCAGAGTTAGAAATGGAGATATGATTAAGCTTGTACTTGTAATATATGAAATTTCGAATGCAAGTTTTGTAAATAGTAAGTAAGTCTACAGCAGTCGTAGGTCATTATAAATTCAAACTTATGCATCCCATTCTCTGACTTGCCAATATACGAATAATTCACAATTTTCTTTCGTACAGAGGACTTCTTACTCCAAGTATAATGATCGAAACACCCGTTACTCGTCCGCCCTTTGCCCTTTTCGAACTTCACCGCAGCCAATTGTCCTTTATGCTCCCATTGTAACAAGTGCGAATTCCCTTTGTTAAAGCTAATATGGAATTGCTATGGATTTGATTTCCGTGCGCAGCGTTCATAGTCGATTTCGCGTCACGCATTCTTGGATTCTATCTTATTCTCTTGACGATCATGTGCTGCAATGTACGAGTGAAAGCGATTTAGACTTGTAGCTTCTGGCATACAAAAGTTAACATTTTTATAAATATTATTTTTTATGCCCTATCTAGTGCAGGCCGACTCCGTATTCCATAGTAGGACGTATAATACTACTGGTGACACGTGGGAGTGTGTTAAACTCCATACAGCGAGTGTATTACACTGCCTACCGCTCTCGCCAATACAGGTGTGACTTTATGCTATATTAACAATAATTATGATCTATATGAATTATTTGAGTTGTTTTTTTTAAGTAAGTTCATACTACAAACTTTATTTTTAACATGGATATTACATGTACATAGCAGAAGAAATATTAGGGTACCAGGATATTCTTGTAGGTAGTCTAGCATTATATTTGTATCAATCAACAAACAAATAGGTTCAGTGAGTTAATGCTGATTGTAAGTTTGAAACGTAACTTTCCATGCCTGTAATTCTCGAAGAGGTAGGCAGGGTGTAGTACACTCCCACGTTTCTCAGTTATGCTTACGTCTCACTATGGAATATATGGTGAGTATGATTGCCGTAAAAGTACCGGACACAAATTCAGACTTCGAGCAACTACTAGAAATTGATACTGTAAAATCTAAGTTAGAAAAATCCTATAGTAGCCATATTGCTGACGGCTTTGTTGTGCCTACAGCTTACTTTCACCATCACCCTGGGTTGGGTGGTAGAGAATCCTATCAGGCATTAAGTCCACCCTTTGTAACCTATCTATAAACAATAAAGAATAAATAAACCCGGTATTTCAATCCAGGACCAGCCAGTCGCGCTTGCAACAACACGACCAATGCGGTAGTCATAAATTGGTTTAATTATTACTCGCAGAAAGTTTTTAACATAAACACCTTAATAAAAGAATGAACTGAGTGCTACCCGCTTCGCTCGAGCGACTTTTAATTTATCACCAGATCGCTAAATTCATGCTTCAATTAGTAAAGGGTGCTATATCGATTTACATGAAATAAAAAGAAAGATTACGGTATTACTCAAGAGTATCGCAATATTCTTAATCGTAATGTTACGCGAAGGAAGTAGATACCTAATGCGAAATAACATTGACAGGAGTTAAATTGTCGATATAGGTTCAGTCGTACATTTATTTAGTAGTTAGTGTATAAAATACATGTATATACCAAGTATATAATGTACTTCATCTGTATCGTCATTCCCTTTCTGGTTCCATTGTTGGACGATTTTATACAAGAATGAATAGATTTAAGTAAACCTCGCCACGCTGGTTAAGCGGTGGCAGATTTCACATACTCGTAGCTTAGAGAATATTATTGTCCGTGTCGGGGCGAAGTAAAATGCATTTCTGTTCCCGTGCCGGGATACAGGGTGTTGCAAGAGGTGACCAAGCCCGGCGCTGGCAGATCACGGTCTGTCTAGGCACATATAGCAACAATGTAGGCGGTGCAAAAAGCAGTACTCTGCGGTTTCTAACAAGCATACCCAGCGTGGATGTTATCGGCATAAAACCTTAAGGGAGGCCTATATCAGTGACAGTGGACTGGATTAGGCAGGTGATGATGATGCTGATGAGAGAATATTAAGTACAAAAGTGTAGCAGGTGTCGAAGATTTATAATTTTGACTCAACAATGTATTTCTAAGTAAATTTTACAAATTATCAATAACTTCATTTTCAAAATATCATAATATCATTAAATAGAATAGAGTATAGTATAATATAAAGTCTTTATTCTATCTATAATACAAAGGTTAATTTATAATTATCACGATACAAAAGAAGAAAAAAGAGACCTAGTCAGTATTACCATGTAAAGAGCCCACACCATTTGTATATTTTAGTAAAAATATCTATACATATATTGTTATAATAGTTGATTAAATAAATCTTCGTTTCTTCCTCTTTTTCTACACGCGGTGCTTCGCTCGTACACAAATTAGTAAATATTTACCTCTTTCATAAAACTCTCGTCTAGTCTGTAGCAAAGAACCATTAATAAACGTAAATACTGTTTGTAACGTTGGAACAGGGATTATGTTTCATAACGAAGAGTAATTTACTATTAAACGACTGAAATATAGTTTTACTAGCGAAAAATGGGATCTGTATTAAATATATTTAATAGTAAATAAAGGTGGAAGATTTTTAAACAGTGCAACATAATATCGGCGTAGCAGTGGGCAAGTAAGGAGTTATTTCCATCTCTGCTTTAATATTAATAAATATTTGAGTTACCTACTCATAACATTTGTTAAGATTTAATTTTGTTTATTCAGAGTAATATAAATACAAAAGTATCTTAGGTATTACGCTGTGTAACTTATTTCGAGAATGTTACCTACATTCTCGTAGGTAATATTACCGATTATTATCATCAATCGATTTTTATCATTATAATATTAGATATAAGTTTTCTCCTCAGAATAAGAACAGTTGAGGTTTTCATCACCCTAGCCAAGTACATGTGTAAAGACTTCACGGGCCTTAAAGCACGTGATGGTGAATATTGAGTTATGAACGTTTACTTATGATGGTTTTCTTTATCGTTACAGTAAGTGCGATTTTTTTTAATTCACATAATTTAACGCACAGACGATAAAAAAATCGTTGGCGAAGATTTGAATTATTTTAATGTTCATATATTGTGTTATAAGAGTTTTTGATTTTTTGAATAAATTGATTAAAAATTTCGTTACAATAAAATTTTTGGTTATCTGTAACATGAACTAGTACATAATATCTATTTATTTCTTGAAGTATCTCACTGGGAATAGTTATTCATTGCTAAATTTTATATTTTAGAGCTATACTAATGACGTTAACTTGTACATCTTTGACTTCGGACCATAATAAAATTATGTGTACTGTGACTGAAGCACAACATCTTCGTAATTATAAGTGAAAACAGTTATTATACAAAGGAAAGTATGTAAAGTGTTATGTAAGGTGTTACATTCGTTAGTCAAATTCGTTTTATAGTAGGTAAGTACGTACGTATTATATCGTAGTGATGTTAACATCGTAGCTCCAATGTTACACAAAAGAAAATGTTAACAGGCACTAATTCATATATTTAACTCAAACTGAATATTCAATAAATCTATCTCCCCATCCGCATTCCCAGCATTTGGATTTATTCTTTGTCCAGCAGTGGACTGAGACAGGTTGACGGTCAGCACCACAAGTACCAAGCTGACTGTTTAATATTTTTGTACAAATTTCGGCCGTACATGAGTTTGAACAAATAGAGAATAAATATTGTTACAATTTTGTTTATTACATTAAATTCTAAACCTGGTGTTTTCTTAGATTAATTAAAATAAACGTCAATATTTACAACATTATCGTTTCTTTTAACTCGATTTTGCTATCCATAACATTACTGGTCTTCATCGTAACGTCCATATCTTTAGTGTTTCGCCTTATGACAATATTTTGATGGCCACTAACATTACTACACAGACGATGTTCTCTTTAAAGAATGAATGGGCTTTAATAAAGTTCTTAGCGCGTGTGCGATCGTAAACTGGGAATGTCTTGGCCTTTATCTACAGCAGTTTATTGTGGCCTTAAGGAACACACACACGGACATTTTATATATGAACTTCGAGTGTAAATTATCACTGCGTGTAAGACTTAAGAAGTTTGAGCTATATCAGGATGCTTGACTAGAATTTAATAAATCGATATTTTTAATTAATAATGGTAAAAAATTGATTCAACGAAAGACTTTTGACAGAGGACAGAGGATACGGGTTACTTATCATAAGGAGGTCCTTATGATAAGTAACCCGTATCCTCAGCGTAAGGACTATGCGCATGATTCTCCGCTGTTATCAATGGTCTATTACCAGCAGTGGGCAATGTTGAAATGTTTTCTTTAATTGTGATTTTACGATATAAAGTTTCGTCGCTATACTTAAGGTGCAATCTGAAACTACCCTCCACTCCATCGCCATATCCTCAATAACACACCACCGTGCTATTTATTTCGACGAACGAGAGATTAAGTCTTATGTATGTATTTTTTAAACCATGTGTACAGTGTATACATGTTTTGCATATCAGTAGCAGACTCAAATTAGTCACGCTGAGCCCCGTTCGCGACCGGGTGACCCAGTTAGCTAGCGCACCTGCAACAGTTAAATGATATGCTTATTTTAAAATTCCATCCAAATGGGACCAGTGTATGAGTTCTGAAAACGTGACGCAAAGGGAGACTGAGTTTGTCTGTGCAATTATAATACTAATGTTCTTAGATGCGGGTGCCGAGCGTGATCAAAACTCAACGTGTTTCGTAAATCGGTTGGATATTGGTTGATCAAAAATCGCCGAAAAGTGGGCGGTTTTTTCTGCCTACCCCGTATGGGTTCTGGCGTGTTGTTATAATCATTTACAATGGTTACATATATGTACATGTTATTGAAATGTAATAAGCATTTGAAATATGACGTAAACGAGCATTATTAATTTCACTTATCTTTGGGATGTCTGGGATCCGGCGGGCACGTAGCATCCGAGTTGTTGTCATTTTTGATGAATTGGGTGTACTAGTAACTTGTTACCGAACCGCAAGCTTTCCCCCTCTCCACCACTCCCTCCCCTTCACCTCACTACCGAGTTCGACGAGAATTTTCTAGAATCTTTTATCTAAATCTTCACATTGACATTTGTGATGATTAAAAAAATGTGTGATGACTGTCTCATTGCTCGAGTTGGTTGCAAGCGCGACTCCCTGGTTTCGAATTCCGGGTCACGCACTAATGGATTTTTCCCACTAAGATTAGCTAGTACTGTATGGCAATAGGCTCACTCCGTAGTCCATAGTGAGACATAAACGTAACTGGTGAAACGTGGGAGCATACTACACTCCTCTGCCTACCTCTTCGGAGATAACAGGAGTGATGTAACGTGTAAGATCTCGACCATTTACATATCCTCTACATTCTCCACTGTCTATTGAATAGTGATCGTGCCTCTTAAAACCGGGTTTTAATACCATGCTTTCAATCAACATCTGGATAATCTAGAAGTTACATGAGGTCGTGTATTTTAAACGTGTTTTTATACGGCTCATATTTTACATCCATAAAGTTATCGTCTTATGTAACGGATTTTGCAACCCGACATGAAACAATATTTTTCTCTTTCAATTGCGTATTTGAAATTCACGTGTCTCGTGTAGATACGAATAGAAGTTAATCAGACCGCGTCGCCTTGCCGTTCGAAATTAGTGCTCAGAATTGAAAATGAGCTTCGCATGGAATTCGTGAGTAATTTAATAGATGAAGAAATATTTTATCATAGCTCAAGGCAAAGTGGAATCATTGAACACGACCTTAGATTCATGTAGAAAATTCACAATCACGTTTATACAAACGTGATTGTGGATTTTCTACATTCGTTTAGTATATATTGCTTCGTTTAATATTGCAGAACACTCCCACGTTTCACCATTCTAGTGTTCTACATTCCTCTGCCTACCTCTTCGGCGATTATAGGCGTGATTTACTTTTTTTTAAAATATTGCTTTAATAGTTTTTGTTATTTTCTGCATTCATTTAATATATATGGCTTCGTTTAATATTTTTTATTTTCTGCCTCGTTAGTGGTGTTGGTTGTATAAGTGTATGGGTTCTGGCGTGTTGTTATAATAATTTGCAATGGTTACATATATGTACATGTTATTGAAATGTAATAAGCATTTGAAATATGACGTAAACGAGCATTATTAATTT
>DWFO01002065.1:0-14402 GCA_018246595.1 Mimoniades nurscia nurscia | reverse complement strand
GAACCATCGGAGCTTGCCTTTTCTCATTTTTACACCGATACTCTCTTTCATACAAATCATCTTCCTAACATCAGAATTACGAACTTGGAAGAAACCACTCATTGTTTAACGGACATTAAGGTAATTTATTTCGAACTACAAAAAATTGATACTTATATGTATCAAATTAGTATCATGAACGTATGACGGGACTCTCCTTTACTTTTTCACTGTTTAATTGGGGTCGAGATCGCTGATTCATGCCTAAAATTCAGGCTCCACTCAGTTCACGTATGTGGCAGCTTTATCAATAGCGTATCCTACTGTTGTATCCAAAAATGTGATTTATATCACGCCGCGCCGTATCCACATGTCTATCTAAAAATGTTTGTTACAACCAACTCTATTATTATCATTACGCACGGCTCCAGTACGCTTATGAATATTTGTTTTATAATTGTGTGTGTTTTTAAAAATGAGGTCCAGCCGGTAAGTCTACGGTAGCGGCCGTTCAGTCAATTTTACGGTTTTGTTATCTATGATAATATAGATCCTAATTTATGTACAAATAGTATGTTCAATGTTAAAATTAAGCTTAGTTACTATATACATATGGGCACGCTACATACACGTGCTCCTTTATTACGCTATACTGTACCGACACGTGACCGTTAATAGCGACTATCTTATTCACATTTAGCCATCAGAAACATTTCGGAAAGTTCTTATAGAAGTTAAAAAAATGTATTTAAACAATTAAAATGCAAATCATAAAAAAGTGTCAGCAAAAACCGTTGGAGTTGAAACGCAAATTGAAGGAAATCAACAAAGTTTCTTCGTAATAACGCCGCGCCGGTCGCCGGAGACTTTCCCAATTTCCGGATGAGTCTAGCCGGAAACGGCCGGTGATTTGCCACCTCCGGCCCGGTGGACCTCGCTTCTTATAAACAAGCGTTGTGTATGTATTTTATTGTGTGTACAGAGTCAACATTATAATACTCTCATTGATAAGCTTATCTTATTTTAATGTTTTGCCGATGGAACATCAAATAACTTTACCATTCTAGGAGTAACGTAACATCACGCCTGTAATATGGAGTAGGTGGTGAGCCTATCGCCATACATCGGGCACATTTCCAGGCTCCGGGCCACTACCAGAAAATTTTAATTAGAAAAATTTGGTAACGCCCGACCAGGACCTTCCGATCGGCAGTCGCACTTGCAACCACCACGACCAACAAGGCAGTCATTCTAGAAATAACTGGGTTATTAATGAACGTGTAAAGCCATGTTAAATTTAATGACTGACCCGTGGATTTAGTGGTCAGTGAAACGAATTATTGCACCGAGGGTCGTGGGCTCGATTCCCGCCCAGGACACACAGCAGTAAGTTCAACCCAAGCAATTACCTCGGTTCGGGGTTTGTAGAAAAATAAATGTATTTATTTTCAATCTACACGATTTCATCATCGTGGTTGAAGCCGAGTAGGACTTGGATTATACGCTGAGCTGCCTAGCTGATGCTTCACTTGCGTCGGTCTCCGGATGTACTTGGAACTTAACCAAAGTAATGTTCAATGAACGTAACCTTCCGGAACCGCTAGCCCTTAATGGATCCCTCTGAAGGTTGTTCAGGAGTATATCTACCTTTTTGTCCATTGTCTATGATAATTTTTGCAGTTGGGCAGAAACAACTTCGAGAGAGAACCTTACAGAAGAATATATAATTATATACTCATGCATATATGTAATTTATCAGCCCTTTGGTTACCATAACACAGACTCCCTCCGGGCATACTTTTGGACTAGACAGACGTATGTGGAAATATCCCCAAATATTATTGTTATTATTATTTAAATCGAGAGTATTATATGTCCCCTTTATAAGAATATGTCAACAGAATATTGCTCGGTACATAGCAATAGGCTCACACTTCCATGCTGAATGCTTATAACATATGGGACATGTAACGAGGGAATGTCCTACACTCTTCTGTCTACCTCTTCGGGCATTACGGGCGTGACGTTACGACGAACAGAATACTCGATCACTTCCACCAACAGATCTGAAATGGACTACATTGACATGGATAAATATCCTGTGAGCTCTGAATTTCGGGCGCAAACTCCGACAGCGGCGATGAATATCCTTTTGTGTCACGACACTTTATTACGTGACAAAGTATGACATTGTTCGGTACGACTCGTTATAGATTTAACTTGATTAGCGACGATATATTTAGACGATAGATTTTGTGGGTGCCTTCGAAATTACATGATTTTATATTTTCACTAATGTAACGTATGACCACGCCCGCAATCTCCAAGGAGGTAGGCAGATTAGTGTAATACACACGCACGTTTCACTAGTTACGTTTACAGCGAGCCCATATCCCGACTCCAAACCACTACTGGAAAATTTAAATTAGAGAAATCAAGTAGTCCCTGAAGCGGGATTTGAACCCAGAATCTTTGGATAGGCAGTCGTGCTAGCAAAACGTATAAATATAAAAACATGTTTATACATTTTACAGTACATTATACAGATACATGTCAAATTTAATTTCAAAAGAGTGCATAATATTAAAAACACAAATAATAAAGAAAATGGAAAATAAAACGAAAGAGCAAATTTATTAATATACTTCACCCAAGCCTCGCTGCCGAGTGGTACTGGTAAAGCCAAACGTAAGTACTTAACAGTCATCAACCCTAATAGCGCCTGCTGTATAGAGCTGGCTTAAATCTCTCAAACGGCAGCTACATGTCTCACGAACGATTTTTCGTATGTACGTTGTTAAACTACATCACTTTTCTAGATATCAGTCTCTTTATATTAATTATTTGTATCACATATAACACAGAGTTCAACAAAATACTGAAAAAATTATTTCATAAAACATTTAGTTTGCATTTTCCAATTATTAACATTCTCGTTTTGTTTACGATACAAAATATCTCACAATATAATAAGCTTTTAACAGATTATTAACACGTGCCGGCTACAGTAATTTTACTTGTTCGAAACTTTCTTCAATTGTATCTTTAGGAACGACTCTAACTTTCTGTGCCAAAAGATTGCATCAATATTAAATAAGTTTGTTTCATTGAAGGCACTATTCCTGTACATTCTACTGCGACTCTGCAAACTACCTTCGGGCGGTCCTAGCCTCGTCCTCGTCTACTAAAACCCTAGCTAGGTACCTACATTACCTACCTGCCTACATTATTTAACTACTTGCGGCCAAAAACGATATATCCGTTTGAAACGATACAATAAAATATGTTTATATCATGTTGACCTATATTCTGTACGAACGATTATTTCATAGTAATGTGGTACACATGTACATATAATATACGTAAACACGACGTTATTATGTTTGTCTTGCATAACCTCTTGGGGTTCAATAGTCCTAAGTTTATATGTAGATATATTATTCCTTATGTGCTTAAGGTATCAGCAGTAAAAAAAACTATTATGGAAAAAATTAACTATAAATATGTACATACAAAGAAAAATAAGACTAATCAAGAAAAATAAATTGCCTGCTCAGATGTCGGGGCTATATTGTACGCATTAGGCGTATACCTACTCATTGAAGCGGAAATTCGATTCTTTTATGAAAGGTTTCAACAAACGTCCTCGGAGGAAAGATATCGCTCAAATTGTTTCCAATATCTTTTACGAGCGTTTGACAGTGGAGTGAAAAATTACCAAGGAATTTCACAAGATATAATTTATTTATTTTCACGTTCCTGTTATTCATACGAATATTGAATATTCCAGCTGTTCTGTGACAGGTAGACAGTCAATACTTTATAAAACATTTACGGGACAAACTTTTATTTGAGATATGAAAACACAGCTCATACGAGTATACGTACTATTTTATTGTATGGTATTGTTAACTAATACTGTTTGGAATAATAATAAGTACTTGATGTCTTATCTAAATTTTTTTTTGCGTGTACACTCGTAGATTCGAACAGTATATTATCCAATCTCATTACGAGTACTTCAACTTTGAAATAGTCGACATTCAATTTATAAATTTATCAAATATTACATCTATTCCAAAATGTCATGTAAAATAAACCCCTCAAGAGTATTAACTTAAATCGCCGATTCCAGATAGCGGCGGCTGGAATCTGTGGAATGGGCGGTGCGCGCGTTCAATTCCATTGTATCAGTTAAAACAATGCCGCACTTTATCCTAATATTGGCAATTCGCATGGAACTCGGCGGGCTGTGTGAGAGTTGGTGAGTAGAATATTCGGAATTGTAGGGAATTGAAAGCAGGTGTATCGAACGTTACAATATCCAATCAAGTTATTTCTAAAACGTTGGAAGCATTCATACTCAACATCACAATTGTCTCCAGCTTAGTTACAACTTGAAGCAATTACAAAACACACTAATGAAAACTGGGTAGGGAAATTCTCAATGTTTGTATGAGACATTTCTATTTTTAAGCTCTCGTGATGTTAACGAATACCAATTGTATAAGTACAGGTCACTCAGCATATCGTCAGCTGAGAATATGCACAATCATACGGGTCATATTGCTTTTATTACATACACGTAACAAAGGAGTCTGATATAATACTTCTAATAAAATTATAGGTATATTTACATTAAGATATTGACCTGTATGAAACGAGAGATGAATACAGGTAATTGGCACTCGGTACACTCTGCATACCCCGTAAGGGACCTGGGGTGATGAAGCATTAATAGTAACTTGCATTTTTTACTGTCCTTGGAGAACTGCAACACTCACGAAAATATTCAGTATATGTAGTTCTAGTAAAAAAAAATTGAACATTCTCCCACGTCCTCCGCAATCTGCATGTCTCTCGTCTACTCCACTTCAAAAAATTCCTGATATTTCTTTATATTAAGACAGTACGAACTTGCAGACCAAAATAAACGAAGGAAAAACAGCATTCTGACGTTATCTCACTTGTATTCCGCCTTTACATTCTTTGTGAATAATTCAACCATTGAGGTACTCTGTCTATTTAATTAGACACAATAATATTCTTTCAAAGATTTTTTCTAAAACAAAAATTCTTATGTATAATAACTTTCCGCTTCAATTAACGAGAATTCCACATCATCATCATCAAACCTCTCTGCCACGTTTCCAATGTGCGGGTTGACGGACTTAACACCTCTCAAATGTTATTTTTTTTGTATCTAAATGGTGAAAATGTTTTTTTATGGTATCTAATATAGGTTATTTGGCTACAGACTCACCGGATGAAGGCAATGATGTCGGCTATACTGCAGCACGCTTGTCTAGTGAATGCCTAAGCACGTTTTGCTTAAAAGAGCCTTGATTCTCGGGAAATAAAGATGAGCGGTAAAGTAAATTAAATAATAGATAGAATGAAAAAAACGTAATGGAAAAGTAACATCACGCCTGTTTCCCCAAAGTAAGCAAAGGAATGTAATAAACTCCCGCGATCACTGTTTGCGCTATTGCCCCACCGTGATTGAGGGTGAGCATGTTGTCATGCACCGGGCAGAAATCCAGACTCCGAGCTTTTATTAGGATTAAATAAAAAACGTAAGAATAATATAAGATAATTTCGTTTGTACTTCAGCCAGAATCCGGCAGCATCGTGGCGCGCAACGAAACCGCTCCAATTACAGCGAGGACACGAAAGGCTCATTTATCTCTCGAGACGTTGTATCGAACTTAAGCCGCAGGTGACGAGTGTCGCCTAAAGTAATACTTTACACACTCAATTACCTACACTCGATATCCATCTGCTTTAGTTCGGAACGAACAATTGTAAAACAACACATTCTGTGTTGATCTGTTTGAATTTGTGAGAAACAGAAAAACATCAGCATAATTGTTTATTTTTATTTATTTATTCTTTATACCAAATACAGAATAAAACAATTTTTCTCGTGACACAAATTTTTGTCCCGGGGAAAAATCGAGCCCACCCTTACCAGTTTCAGGTTCACTAACCTCTAGACCGACTATATTTTTGTATGTTCTATGAACACAAGCTCTTCAAGCCATTTCCCATCCAGTACCTCAAATATGTAACAAGTAAGAAACAAAATGCGATAATACTACATTTCACATAAATAAACACTAAAGCACTACGCAACAAAGCTCATCTTGTAATGTACGAACACATAACTCGCGGAAATTAACTAGGTACCTCGCTAAGATGACGTAATAGCGAGATACGAACCCACCTAAGGTGAGAGCGACAATAAAGTAAGCATTGATAACCGGAGCCAGGCGTGAGGGGAAGCGGATTCCTCGCAAGTGCCAAGTTGATTTCTGCGTGTTGTCGTGTATTAGACTAACGCACTGAAGCACGCTCTGAAACCATTTAGATTAACAACGCGTCTATGATTAATGTTAGAGATAAAATCATCTTATATAAACGAGGTAACAACTGACAGAAGTTTTTAGAAAAAAAAAATTTTTCCTTATTGAATAGACAGGTAACAAATGTGAAAATTTCAAGTAGGTGAAACGATAAACTGCTTATGTACAACGTTTACCATAAAATTATGGCCGACAAAGTTTTGCAACAAAATTTTTCAATTGAATAACTGAACGACTTTTCTAAAATATGACTGCCAAGAAAAGAACTTTTTAGTAGCGCTCGTATAGTAACAGGCACTAAAAATCTTTTTCAGGTTGACGCAACACTTGAGCCTGTTCAACCGAATAATAAAAATATACTGCCTACACACTCCACTTGAAATTTACTTTTGGGCGGGAAAGTAGCGTTGCTATTTATAACAACATATTGGATAGCTTTGCTATTGGACTTGAGAGACGGTTTGATTATTTTAAAGATATTAAATATCATTATTATTATTATGTATTAAATAACATTAACAGTCCTATTCGTACACTTCTGATTGAAGTCGGTAGCCACTCTCTGATTTCTTCTGATTAAGGTCTCTAGGCACTGGTAGCTTCTGCATGCTCGTTTGTTATGTACTTTTCACAAAAAAAGGTTAACCTTTAATAGAAACTAGTTAAAATCAAATGAAATTGCGATTTCATTAAAGTTTTCTAGAAATACTTTTATATATGAAATGTATTGGATCAATTTTATTAGCGCGGTCTGTTTAGGCACAGCTAAATGCCCCGGCCGCCTGTGGGCAGCAGCGCGGCCGGTCCAAGAAGCTGTGTTCTGCGATCCCCAACCCACAGCTCTTGCGTGGAGATATTGGACATAACCCCTGAGCCTGAGACCTATGTCCAGCTGTGGGCTGCTTTAGGCGGATTATGATCATGATAATGATGATGTATTGAATCAACAATTCCGTAAATCTATGGTTGCAGAAGCGATGTTTTATAAACATGCCATCATCATATCATCAACGTGTCTCGGTAGCCAATCCACTGCCTATACATAGGCCGTCGCTTACGAGCGCCATCGCATCCTGTCATCGGCTTGACAACTCCAGCTTCTGCTTTTAACTTTTCGCCTAGCCGTAGGCTTAAATTTATGCATATGTGAATATCCATATTCCACGTACACTGTGCGATCCCAAACATTTATGTGTCCTCTACAATTATTATACTACGCCAACGAGATATTCTCATGGAATCTCAACAGACATTAATTCAGAAAGGGTTTGTCACTTTGAAGCAAAGTGACTGTCATTCCTGTCCTTTGTGAAGGTCCTACCCGCAATATCAGGTTCAGCAAGGACCAGCCTACAATAAATGCTTACAACTATAAATTAAAGTATTTACTTGTACGTGACTTACTTTGATAATTTCGTTATTAAGTTCTCGTATATTTAAAAAAAGATATTCTTAAATTCATGATCCTATATATGTCCTTCATAATTGAGTTCTCTCCTAATAGGGTAAGTATACGTGTTCACTAAAATCCGTTATATGTATAGTAACACGGCGTACTTTACTGTGTTGTAATGTTGCTGTAAAATTTATTTACATATATTTAATGTAAATTTTACATATATTTGATTCTACTATATTGCAATGTGTTGTCCGTTCAAATATAACGACAGTGATGCGAAATAGAGCAGACCTTTTGAAAATTCTGGTTTATATGTAAAGACGTGAATTTCAAGCCAGACATCACTGAGCAGGATCAAGGCTCAAATCACTGATGTCATCATATGACCGAAGAGAACAGTGCATGTGGACGCACGAAATCGAGCGCTGGGAAGCTCAGTGATGTATGCACATTAGTTCTAACGCTGTGTGATTTGAAATCTTACCCCTTGTCAAAATAAACTGACGAAACTGTTACTAGTCAGTAAGGTATTAATTGGTATTTTACAGAAAATAACGAAAATAATGGAATAATATTCTCTACGTAATGATATGCTTTAGGCTTCATCTTGCTTCATACCAGCTGTGGTTCTAGTTAAAAAAATTATGAAACGTATATAATCTCTGCTTTTATTTATTTTATTGACGTTATCCTAATTGCAAAAACTTTTGAGGTATGCTTTTGTAAAGGTGTGCGTGTGGGCCGAACCGCTTTCCACCGGTAACACAATGTAGTCAATTTGTTACAAAAGCAGAAGTTTTGCAGCCCCGTCACAAACTTGTGATTGCCTTGTTTTCCACTTCGTTCCAGCGAGATGACTGATAAAACTTCCCAACTTCCTCCAATGGCACAATGAAAAGAAGCGTATTTTAAAATATTGTTATTTCGTCTACAATATGACAGAAAGATACATTGGAAAAACCATGATTAATTATCATTGAATTTATGGATTGTTACAGGCAAATGTTAAAATTAAAACTTTAGAATATAATATTATAACAACTTAATATATATTATATTATAATAACTTAACAATATAATATTATAACAACTTATATTATAACAACAGCTAAAAAACGTGTACTGACACAAAGCATTTAATCATATAATTTATTATTTGTGACAAGAACTAAAAGAAATCAATATATAGCATTTTGATAATTATTTTTGCTATTCGAAAGTAGTGCATATCCATAGTCTGTCAACTCGCACTTAGCCAACGTGGCACACTCTGGCCTTAGCTTTTGTCATGCTAACAGGAGTGCAGTGTCTAACCGCAGAACGATAAAATGGTTAATGTTAAGCTATTGTATATATTTTTATGGAACTTAATATTAATAATTCTTTTGTCCGCAAAAAAGCTTATTATTAGCCGGTGCACGCATCACATTTTTTCAAATGAAATCAATCATTGGGAAAACCAGTATAAGTCATCAACGCATATTTTATGAAGGTAAGCGAGCATGTGTGACATATAAACAAAATGTCAAAACACATTAATAGGGCAGATACAAATTGTTCTTTTTGGATAATACATGGATAATAATACTTGTTTGCTACGAAAACATTCGCGAATTAATCTTGTAACATTATTACCCGTCCTGTCGGTCCTGTGTTGAACACGGATCTCCTCTCATAATGAGAAGGGTTAAAGCCACAGTCTACTACAATGGCCAATGCGGGTCGGGAGACTTCACACGCCCTAGGGAGCATTGAGCTGGATGAGATCCGTGGAGGAGCGAGTGTAAGAGTAAGCCAATGTCCAGCTGTGGAACGGTGAAGCCTGATGTGTTGATGATGATGCTGATAGTAATGTGTGCTGGGTTCTCTACAATGTTTTCCTGCGCCGTTACAACAAGTGATATTTGAACGTGTACACAATTTTCTGTAATTAGGTGCGCAACAGGATTTCAATCCAGGATCCGCAGAATGGAACGCTAAACTAAACCTCAAGACTATAAGTGCTGTGTCCACAGTGACACGGTGTCTGTTCACATGTAATAATTAATACGTAACATACGTAACTTCATGCCTGTGATCCCTGAAAAGGTAAGCAGAGGCATGTAGAACACTTCCACGTTTTACCAGTTACGTTTGTCACTTTAGAACAAGTGGTGAGCCTGTTTCCATTCACCGGGTACATATCGGGACTTCGAGCCATTACTAGAAAATCTAAATTGGATCAATTTAGTAGTGCCCGATCCGGAAATTAAACCCAAGACCTCCCGATCGACAGTCGCACTTGCAACCAAACCGACCACCGAGGCCGTCGTGTAATAATGAATCATAACGAAAAAATATACCAACTTACGTAACTGTCGTTTATGAGATAATTATGTCTCTGTATGGATGTAACTTGTTATTTGTTCATAGAGACGAATACTTCGTCAACTTTTGCGACTAGCGTTCGGCGAAAGAACTAATTGTATCAGTTCAGTTCGTGTAAAGTTATTATTGACATCATTACCGTCTGAAACACGTCACGTCAAGGCAAATTGAATGTATGCCAACTAGTATCAAGCATTAATTTCTTTTTTACCAAACATGTATTCCGTATATTCATGAACATAAACGGAAATATCATAGAATAACAAAAGTGTTATCTACGGAAAATATTCTCTTTCTGGAACATTTTCGTGTCTCGTCTTAGCTGTTGAAATAAAAAGCATTGTCTGTGTCTTTTCTAGATCCTGACATCTCTTATGCTATATTTGCGCTATCCAATAACACGGCACGATGTATTCTATTATAAAATGTGTATAGTTTTCATATTTGCAGTTTATTTTCTGATATAAACAAAGGACATGTTAAATAAAATATTCACGACAAATGAAATGTTAACGGAGCATAAAAAAAAACCTAAATATGTTTATTCAACCTACCTCGTAAAAACGATAATGTAGTAACAATGCGTGTAACGAGTAAGTAATCCGTTTACGACATTTTACGTGCCTTTTGTGAGAATATCGTAGCCAATATTCATATTCGCCGTAATGGTCCACGAGAGGAAAAGTTGGCGGTGTGCGAAACACCGTGACCTTTGCGATGTCACCTCAAAAGCAATAAACTGAAAACTATATAATATTAATGTAGCATTTAATATTCGAACTTAAATGTGATGAAACAAAAGTAAAGTTCGTTGCAGGTAGTTATGTGTCAGTGTTATAGACAAGTGTGAATCGCATGTTATTCATTGTCAATTGGTAGGTATATAGACAATTTTGATTATATCATAGGTTTATGTTCCATACGATATAATATTGCGATACTCAATTTTATGTATAATCGGATAAACTAAAAACTAAAAATGTAAAAGCCAATTAGAAAGTATAAAACATATTTCGTAATAAAAACGTAGGTTTTAGACGTTTGGCTATTTCCAATGTTATGTTTAAACAAAGTTTCCGATTACAACTTATAATTAGATAAATCGGATAATATATGTTCAGTACACTGCCTTTAGCGATAAGGTCCATCCATCCAAATACATCCAAGTAATGTTTCGTTGCCCTTATCCCAACGTGATACTTTTAAGATATTTTTATTGGGGCGGATGATAGACTTAATTTAAATAAATCTTCTAGAAGACAGAATACAACAAGACAACACAAAAGTATCTTCGTTGAAATAAAATAAAAAGCACCGGTGAAAAAACTAAATTAAACCTTGTGACAGGTCCAAAATTTTTGCGCTACATTTTGTACGACGAGTTTTTGGTACCTCTGAATAATTTCCGATGTACAATTTTATTTTCAAAATAATTAGTTTTCGTCCATTGTCATCAATGTAGATATCTATAAAATCCATATGTTCTACATTATAGAACATGACTATAATCTATTTAGTAAACCTGGGAGTCCTAGAAGAATTAGAATGTAGTATTGACAAATATTAAGAGCGGAGCGAGTGTGAAATAATAAGGCT
The DNA here is from genome assembly GCA_018246595.1 of Mimoniades nurscia nurscia. Lineage (NCBI taxonomy): Eukaryota > Metazoa > Arthropoda > Insecta > Lepidoptera > Hesperiidae > Mimoniades > Mimoniades nurscia. The sequence goes on along the minus strand of DWFO01002065.1, from coordinate 2,696 downwards.
ATAGGTATGTGCATAGTGCCGTCATCGTAGTTCCGACATTAAAACAAAACCAAGACGTTGTACTGGCAACGAGCTCTTCCGCTTCGTATAAACCATTAAAGAGATATACCTACCAGAGATATAGAATTTAACGCAATAAATATATTTGTATATTGTATAACACAATTTTACATAATTCATAAAGTTTCTGGCAGTCTTAATCTTTCCCTTAACAGCGCCGTAAAAAGAAATTGCTCATATACAAATGTTTCGCGCTACACTTAATCTTTTCATGGCCGAAGTAATTCACGTAAAATTACTTGAAACATTAATTTAATTAACACTTTTCACATTGTATCACGAATCTATTACGGATAGGCTCGGGTAATTTATGGATATCGTCGTGTACACTCTACGTACTCTAATAAATGGATTTTATTCATTTGTCAACGTCACAAACAGAAAAAGAAGATTTTCACAGCCCTTAAGGCCTTTCCAAATGTATTTTTTCCAAATAATTCGATTGCATTACTTCGCTCAAATTGCTGACACATAGATTTTTTTAGCGAAGATAGCAAATCTGTCCACGAATGGAAGTTTAATAACAAATAAGTTGCGGCTCTTGAGGGCTATTTTAAAATGCGTTACGTCTTACTTATTAACTTCTACCACACTATTTAAACTTCACCATTAAGCTCTAGCACCGCTTCTTTAAAATCAATACAGGTGTCATGTGTCCGATGGTTAAGACTGAACAAGGACCTACTACGTTTAAATTCTTCAGTATCACGTATATTATTATTGATACAAATCACCCCACAAAATTCCTTACGACGTGGACAGAGAGTAGCGAACGCCCAATACCTCTAACCTCACGGACCTGGTGTGCTTCTTCTACATTCATCGCTTTCTTTTTCCGTATTGCACAATTGTCTAACAATAGATCGACTGTTCACGGAGAGATTGTAAGTGAATTGATCATTGTAATAGGCAATCTACCGACGAGTACTATCTACACAAGAGCAATAGTCTATGAACGATTGGGTTGTGTGTACTGTGTACTGTGTATCTGACAGCCGGCCGTCTGCACGCATGAGTATAGTAGTTTATTGACCGGAAATTACCTTGTGAAAATAATGAGTCGACAATTTAACAACAAAATCTCCACTTTACATTTATAACAATTGTGGATATGTTGCCTCTGGCTATCCCGCAAGGAACCTCGCCGGGTGATAAAATAACTATAAGGAGGTTACATAATTCAAATTCAAATTCAAATTGTTTTATTCATTATAAGGTATACATACATACACTCAATGAAGGTCATGTTTTAGTCATTGTACTTCGGCTTTGTGCGCCCCTCGGGCTATAGTAGACCGGGAGAAAAAAGCCGGAGAAAAAAAAACTCCCAGCACTCTTTTAAATTACAAAATTGAATAAAGCTAGCCATGTTGCATAATCTACTTTGCTTCTATAATTTGTACTAATTTAAAGTTATGTCATCCAACACTATTGTACATGAGTAAAGTAACGTAAAAATTTAACATCGCCCCTGTAATCCCCGAAGAGGCAGACAGAGGTGTATAATGCACTCCCACGTTTCATCAGTTACACGTTTCAGCAGTTAGTGGGTGGAAAAGGTGGTGAACTTAATGCTATACACCAGGCAAACATCTAATTATTAATAGTTTCGACTTTTGTATAACATAATTACTTAGATTAACATAACGTAATAATAGTACCTAAACTAGGACCTCTCGATCAACAGTTGCGCTCCAACCACTTGACCAATAGAGCAATAAATGTATAAAGTAATAACATACATCTACATATATTTTGGAACCTATGTATTTCAACATAATCGTAAATTACGTGGAAATGAACGTGCTTTAAACTTAATGTTGCTTCCATTTAATCCCGTAGTAGATTTTCGACAGTTATCCCAATCGGGGGTGTAACTCAGTGGTAGAGTGTCTGCTTCGCATGCTGAAAGTCCTGGGTTCAAATCCCAGCACCTCCAAAATATTTCTATTTTGTTTTAATAATATATTTTAAAATTTTATATTTGTTCAATATGTTTTTGATAAATCTAATAAATTCCAGGTTGTGCCTCTCTTAGATATATAAATGGGGATAAAATGTCAGTATCACTGAGTTTCGGAAGAAAAGTAATCACGAATCGGACTCTTTCTAGTAAGTATTGCTTATTGCAACTGTATTCTCTGACTTTTACCTCAAGAAGTGAGTTCAAAGGCTTTACAATAGCCTCTTTAGTTACTTTGTTCTTTATTCACTGTTTGAAGCATAAGTATATAATTCATTAGATGTATAATAAATATAGACGAGTTATGTTTGTAGATTTCACTGAACGTAATATTTCAATTTCGAAGTGGAAGATTTATGCAAATCTATTTTTGTTTTCACAAATAATTTAGCATAATATTAAGCAGATTTTTCAATTACTTTTTAACATGTTAATTTATTACGCTCTGTGCACTTGTACGTATATACATTATATTAAATATAATATAACGTTATTTCATATTCAGGTCGCAAGCCAAGTCCAGTTTGTATGCCATTGCCAGGAGGTATATCAAAATTCTGTGGACGTGTTTACAATATTGCGAGGACAGGGGAAGAATTCAGGGCGTGTCTCGGCTTAGAGCTTCAATCTAAAAGTACTGTTGAAGCTGCAGTTAGAGTATCGTGTTTCAAAT
>DWFO01002064.1:0-14406 GCA_018246595.1 Mimoniades nurscia nurscia | reverse complement strand
GGAATGTTCTGCATTCCTCTGTCTACCTCTTCGGGGATTACAGGCGTGAAGTTACGTTTAACATATTCTCACGGTTGTTAAACTTCATCATAGATGGAATATTGGTACAGTTTAATCGTGGTATAATCGCATTGTAGCTGTGAGGAGCTAAATAATTTTATCAATCACAAGTCATCCAGCGAAATTATTTCAATAGCTTACGTACACCACCGTAAAGAATGTAAGAAAGCCATTAACGAGAAGGTACGAGTACAACAAGAGAATGAGCTAGCAGCACAACCTGTGGCACTGTGTTCACACGGAAAGGTGACCGCCACTTGACGCGTTCTCAAACTAGCTGTGGCCAATATTTTGTTAATTGCAGGACAATATATTCAGTAATGATTTAATAAAAATTTAACATTGTTTTCACACAACCTAATGTGGTGGGCATCTAATACATTTAATTTAAAAAAATATATATGTCTCTGATCTCTTCACAAACGGCTGTCTGAGTGCATACTAAGCAAAGTCTGTACATTGGTAAACAAAAAGTTCAATTACTATAATATGTTTTGCATCCATTTTTGATTTAGTATAATGAATACTTAAGTCAAGTATTTTTATTTCATTTTTGAGGAGTGAAATGCATGAGTAGACAACGATAAGAGCAATTGTCGATTTACTTAACACTTTCGGTGATGCAACGCCTTATCACGTATGTACATATGTGTTGTGGCACAACGTTCATATTCGTTGACGTCATAGGCCGATGTTACTTTGTGTAATTAATAAAAAATTCACGGGCAAAGAACGTTTATTAACGTCGACGTGTACTGACGGTTGTGGCAAATTCAGTTTTGTTAGTAGGTCCCTACATGTGAGCAGTGTTGAACGTTTATAACAGTCGATTTCATTTGTATGGAGCAGGTATGTGCCATATAATGAATTATTTGAGGTTGTTTGCAGCACCGAAAGTGTTAAGTTGGGATATCTGGCTGCCTATATTTTAGATCGTATCTTACGCATCCGCACTCCTATACTACACTATACTCCTCTGCCTACCTATTTAGGGATTACAGGTGTGATGTTACGTTTGCGCCTCGTATAAATCGGCGTTCTAATTCAAAAAGTTAAATCTATATCTGTATAACGAGGAGAAATCATTTAATCATTATGATCATTCATTGCTCTTTGTATTATATTGTATTTGCTCTTTATATTATTCTCTCATTGCTCTTCTTCTGTATTATTCTTGTTGCTCTTTGTATTCGCTCTTTATATTATTCTCTCATTGCTCTTCTTCTGTATTTTTATCATTGCTCTTTGTATTATATATCTATTTGATGGTGCAAATATTATACAGAATATCTGAATGGGTAGGCAGAACAGTGTATTACTCCCACATTTCATCATTCATATTAAATGTCCCGTAAAATATCTGGAATGGTTGGAATAAAATGCTTCCAGCGAAAAACAGAGCTCATGGAATTACTTCCCGATGCAAATAACCCCGTGTCGAGTTACCCAACCAACACCTCTGTGCGTTAAATGCGCTAAATCTCAATCCACTGAATGGAACTTAGCGCGGAACTCGACACCACAGAGCCTCATTGAAATCAGCTTAGTCATAAAGCGTATTAGCTTTCCTCTACGCTTCTGTTTGTTTTAAGTTTTGGGTTCTGTAATTATATAAATGGAGTTTCATTGAAATGCGGCCAAACAATTGCTCCATTACTCATTGTGGGTAGCCCCAAGCGCGAATACTGATTGGTCTTTTTATGGCGACGAAGTGTATAACAATATGTGGGCCTCTGATATTTGTATACTGAATGGTGGGTAATCTAAAGCCAATGATGGTTCTTGCACATTTTCTGCTTAAAACCTGTAGCGGCATTTCTTTCTATAACACATCTGGACATGTTCTTCATTTGTTGGCTGTCTTCAGTTATATAAGATAAGCTAAATAGGACTGGAATTAAATATGGTTATAATTAATATAATTGGTATATGTCAATGGAATCGTTAAACAACTGAGAATATTATTCCATTCTAATATTATTATGCTCGTAGGTTGCTATCCTACGCGCATTATAGTACATACTAATAAAATAGATACAAAATGCATGCATATACACTACATTTATCGGATTATTTTTCTATGTACGAGTATATAGTTATCAGAGTTTTCGCTACACTAGGCATTGAAATGGTTGTAGTTTGAATCTGCTGGTGTTCTAAGCGTGGGAGCGGTGCATCACCACCATTGTCTAACTGGCGTCAGCAGATCTTTGTGAATAAGCCGCTTTGTGCAAAAATCTTAGATGTATATCGCATTACTGAGGTTTTCGGTGTCAAACACGCCGCAAGCTTTATCACCCCGCGCCAAATCTGTGAGAAAAGACACACAGGTGCGAACGGGTGAACTTTCGATATAATATTTTTTTTTGCCTTTTTGTCCAAAAAATGCTAATGTTACACTATGGGCCACACAATGCCTCTATTAGTCTATGCGGGCGACATGTTTCCATTCTCGTTCTGCCTTTTTTTCGTATCGCAAAAAACCTCCAACATCCATCCATCAATTCTCATTCTGTATCGTCAACAAGATAATCGAGTTTAACCGCCATTAATCAAAAACGTATCGATTCCCATACATCGGGCTAGGCTATTTATTTTTTAATAATATGACAGGTAAAATGCGCGGCATTTAGTGTTCTGTGTTATCTTTTTTCTAACAACATTACGGACACATGTCGAAATGTTTCCGACTGATATTAATGTCTCCTATAGCTGAATGCTTATGATATACTTTAGCTCAGTGTTATGGTAGAGGAGGTGTAAATAGATATTTGCTTTTCGATATCTTTTGTGGCGGCGCGGGTCAATTAGAGAGGCGGCGTGTATCGATGCAGCATCTCGATGTCTCGATTCGGGGCTCGATTTATTAATTAATCGATATACAAACAACGGCCGTCATCGTACCGATAATGTTTGAGATAGATCGGGGCATTAGGGCGAGATAGCAGGCGTTTTAAGATCTATTAAGCTCAATAACGTCTCCTTTGGTACACTTTGCGTAACAAAAGTTGTTGTTTTGTGGGATATTAGATTTTTTTGTGTGAATGAAAATCACTTATAACTATAGTGCATTGAATTTAACATTAGTATTAAACAATGAAGTTTATATGTCATTGAGTTTTACGTGTATACACTATTGTACGGGAATCGTTGGAAATCCAGTATCCTTCAGCACTCTGATTAATTATTAAAATGTAATTATAATTTATTAAATATTTGTAACAAATAAATTATTGTATCTCACAATGAATATTTATGGGGGTGGAAGCGTGTGAGCAAATGAAATATAGTAATTAATACTGTGATACTGTAATAAGTGAATTAGTTTTAACGGCAAATGCAGACGCGAAGTGGTAAAGATACTGGCGTATAAGTGAGCCAACTAAAAATAACTTTTTAAAAGTATGTTTGGCAAGTGGTTCGTACATATTATTCCAATAATAACATAAGCATATATACCTACATAAATTAAAAATGTTAATTCCGTAGCATAACACTTGTTATCCCCGAAGCGGTAGGCAGAGGTATGTAGCACGCTCCAACGTTTCACCATTTACTTATACGTCCCACCGTGAAATAGGGGGTGAGCCTAATGTTATTGTTTAAAATTATTAATATGTCATTTATTATTATTATTAGATCATGGGACATCTTCACATTCGGCCATCTCATTCTAAAGTAAGCATCATGGGAGCTTGTGTTATATGTAGAAACCGGAACCGAAACCGGAAAAGGCTAATTAACTACACACTACATACTAACTATACTAGTATATGTAATTATACACTTGTCGAGATATAGTTTTTTTCAATGTTATATATGATTTGATTTGAGCCTATTGCCTAAAATTATTGACATATAAGAAATATATCATTGAATGGCAATGGCCAATAATATCATAATGTGTGTAACGTAGAAGTACTGTATCCCTGTGCTTGCCCCTTTGGAAAAAAACATGCGTAATATTATGTCAGTTACGCGTAACTAACTATGCGTAATATGATAATTATAATTTGCGAACAACATGCCCGTTCACGTTGTGGCAAGAAATAATATAGATGAATAATATATGATAATATTCTTGATAAAGATCTCACCTAAAATTCTTTTTTTAAATACTAATAACACAAAAACACAATTCCGCTAAAGGTACAAATGAAAAACTCAGCCGAGGCTAAGAATTAAGATTCCAAATTCAACCCATCCGACACTCGAACCAATCCGATTACCCAGAACATTTATTTTTAACTTTTTAACTCTTTAAAAACCAACGTACCGAAAACATTCTACATTCATTTCGCGTAATCTTTTCAAAAACGATTATGGTTTCTATTTCACAACAATGCGATGTAATATAATTTTTAAGAGGTTTTTTGCTGGTGATGTTCCATTACTTTTTGATGATAGAAAGTGAGTGGTTGGAAGATAAAGGTGGTATTAGACAACGTTTCTCTGTGTTCATTACAACGCACCGAGGGTTGGGGGTGTGTAATGGTGCGTGTAGATTGCAGTGGCATATGGTTTTCTTCGCGAATGTGGCTAAATGTGTCAGACTTAAGCTTTCGCGGCTCGAATCGTTCTGCGACGGCACTGAGAGTGACCATGTATTCAAGTATAATTCGGACAAACTGTTAAACATAAATTTCTTAATCTAAATGGTCACTGATGAAGGTGGCTTAATATATTTAAATTTCAAATGCCTTATTCATTAATATTTCACACCGTGTATGAAAATTACGGGGCAAAAGGTGCTTAAGGTACAAAAAAATTACATACATAGTTCAAAATAACTGAAAGTATATTTCAGAAGGATATGTGCAACAGGTGTGATTTCACCATCAACTATCTACCATGCTAATTAAGTGGGGGTTAACTCTTATATGTATGTATTAAAATACTTTAATATAAAAAAAAGTTACATCACCTCAGCAATCCCTGAAAAGGTAAGTAGAGTTGTGTTATACACTCCCAAATTTAACCAGTTACGTTTGCGTTCAAGAATGGAAAGGGAGGGGGGTGAGCCAATTGCTATACACCGGGCATAATCTTAGACTCCGATCGACTAGTAGAAAATTTAGGCAAGAAAAATATAATAACAGCCGTGTCGAGATTTGAACGCTGGACCTCTTAATCAACACTAGCGCTTGCAGCCACGTCTAAGGCGTTTCAAAATGTCTGTGAAAGTCGCACCGTATAGACCCCCTACACACTCAACTCGAATTTGTCCGCACCGCTGCTCCCTTTTGCATTTATTAAACATATCTTATATCAATAATAAATCTGCTTAACCCCGCCTCACTCCTTGGCCTTATACCCATGACATAAGGTCTAATACGGTGAACGACCATTTTCTCGGAGGTTGAGAGGTGGATGCGCAAACGCAGATGTGTTGCGTCTTTGTTGTATAATTTGCGCTTTCCGGTTCAGTGGGCGCGTCGAGGAGGATTACTTTATCTGGCCGTTAAGGGTTAAGTAATAAGGCAAAAAGGGTTAAACTTTATTAGATTACGATGGGCCTCAAGTACCGAATGTGTCGATTGATATAACCAGCTCCTTATAATCGGGTTTTATTAGCAATGTGTTACAATAAATATTCTGATAGGCCGCTTTTTGTTAATTTTGCTTTACTGTGTTTTAGTATGAGTCACTAAGATTAGGTAGTTTCATTGAACTAAACATTGTTATCTACCTAAATTTATTAGTCTTTGATAACGAATGAAGTAATGAAGGGACATATAGGTCATTTGCTTGCTCTCGGTCAATGTAGCCATGTATACACGTCTAATATGAGTAAAGTTTGTTGATAATGTCTCTGACAACTATTCAGCGTGTTTTTCTTAGTGTCTGTAAAAAAATATCTGTATAAATATATATTTATTCGCGATACAATTATATTCGCGATATTATAAATCAATCATAAAATAAAATAACATTACTCAAAAGACGTTATCATCTCAGTCACAAAATAATACTTACAGTCTTATAAGAAATTTAAGATGCTTTTACAGACATGTATATTGTGAAGAATATTCCATTTAGTATAAATAGTTATCAGCTGTGTGTTAGGTTCATTGTAATTACAGTTTAGGATACAGGATATATTTTGTAATCGTTTAACCCTTTCAGTGCGTCTGATTTACAGCAGACAATTATTCTACCTACCCACATGTCACTCTAAATCTCGATCGTCGTTTAAACACATCGCGTCACACATAATTACGTATTATTTAGACATGCTTCAATCACGATGGTGTGGATGCTTCTCAGTTTAATTTTTTTATTTCTCATCTCGTCAACTAATAACTTAAAAATTAGAAGTGTCAGAAGAATAAGTCTGAGGAAATTAGTGTCTGAAAAGAAATATCGAAGAACGTAGAAGTGTGTCGGGTCTGTAAGAGGAGATATGACACCATTAGACCACTAGCGTTTGATTTTTTTTTGCATCATTTTAATAGAATTGCAGTTTCATGTCTGGTTCGCGATCCTTAAAGCATTATATCAGATCACTAGCGTTTTCTTTAGTAATGTATTGCTTAAATTCGATTTTCTATTCGAAGCATTCAACTAAACAAGGTGTTTTCTTAAATAATCAATAAAAATCGATTCGTCCATCACAATTATATTCGCAGGGCAGTAAATTGTTCACAATAAATTTATTACATAATAGAAAATATTTAAAATTAAGAAAATGAAAAAAATCCTCGATTTTAAAGTCCTTTGGTTTTCCTAAAAAGTAAGGTTAAATAAAGATTTACATACTATGAATAAAAAACAACTTTTGATTTTTTGTTAACACGTAACTATACTTATTTTGCAACAATGGCAATATGAAGTGCGATTCCCAGGTATTCATTTCGGTAAGTGTATTACAGTAACGCCAATCCGCTCTGTGTTAACTGAATAAAAGATTTAAGGATTAATGTATTATAATACTCTTTATAGCATTATCGAAAATATGATAGCAGTGATATCGGCGAAAAAAACATCGCGAAATTTCGAGTAGGTATTATTTATCACAAAGGCATAATGTGAGTGGGCGAGCGGCGCGGCGCGGGCGCAGCAAAGCCTTTCCGATTGAGACATCCGACACGGCTTCAAACGCACCGCCTTTCTATAGCCCTTTACCTATCAAACAACTTCTTATTTATCCCTAGTTTAAATTACCACAACAAAGAATTTAAACCTTATTCCAGAAATATCTAAGTTCATTTTCATTTGTGCGATACAGTTTTCGGACGGCAGAGGTGATTTGGTAGAACCTTATCCGTTTAACCCTTATATCATCCAGTGCGTTATTGTTATAGGAAAATTTGTCAGATGCGTGAAGTGTATAGAGATGCTTTTGTGTCGTTTTTTATTCTTCAACTGAATGTTTGGTATTAGTCGTTGACACCGGCCGCTAAGTGCCAATGCGCGGACCTCATTGTGTGGATCTTTTTGTTGTTGTTATGCTGTCTCTTTGATCGTCTTATGACTATTTAAGTCCAGAGACAGATCAATTTGAAATATTGAACCCGTTTTCGTTTTTCATTCATTCATATACAGCCATCAAGTTACTTTAAATCACAAAGTCGAGGATATAACTTATTTTGTCAATTATTTTGTAGCTATTCTATTCTCCCATTAATTAGTATGTTATTCACTTTTTTATTAATATTATATTCAGGTGAATTAGGTCATCGGGTTGCTTTAAACCTTGTTTATTATTTTTATCTTCAATGTAAGCTTGATGGAAAATTCAGCCGCACCTCCTCTAATACCATCATTCGAAACTTTAAAGCTTTCTAAAGTGAGGTTTTTTTATCTTAATTCTTGACTCTATTCAGAAGCTGTTTACATCTGACCTGGCGGTTTTCATAGCCACCATTTTCAAAATTTTAATTATGATCATAATGAAATAGCTGGCCACGGTGGACGTTAGTTATGTTTTTCAACGTGACGTGTTTATTGTCTTGCCTTGATTTAGTGAAATCAGTTTTAGATTTGGGAAAATTCATTATTTGGAAACATTTGAAATAAGAATATTTTAGGTAATATTTTGGTATAATTATAATTATCCCTTAAAGCTTACTAATAGTCTCATTAACAACTAATGATATAAAAAAGGCTTACAGTCCATATTCTGTAGATTTCCTCGACGTCTGTTGTAGATGTGGACCACATCCGTTGCTTAATACTATTACGCATTTGCTAATTTGTCAATATTAAATTACAAAACTACAATTTTAGATAGATTTAATTTAAAATGTAAATTTTAATACCGTAATACCATCCACACTAATTCTTTCCCCATGTCTAAGCATTTCACTTATAGAATCATTAGTTATTTAGCGTGCGTTATACGATTTTGTGTCTACTTGTTTGCTGTACTCACCACATGAAAAGAAAATTAAGCAACAAACAAATGCCTGTAAAGGAAGTCTTCCTAAGCGCATCCAATTTGTAGTGATGTCCTCGTACTTGAAAAATAACAATTCGATAGAGTTTATAATTACGATGTTCGAGTTATAAATTATATAAGGTGGTATTGCATTTAACTAACAAGTCGACCCCCTGTGTAATGGATCTCCTGTGCAGAAGGATACATCATGTCCAAGAGTGGAACACTGAACGGAAGATGTAAATAGGCATGTTAATAAAAGTCGTATAAATATTTTTTATTTTTAAGCGCAGCTAAAATTATGTACACTTACAACACTGCAGTTTTGAGCCTGAATTGTACAGAGAACATTAGTGCTGAAACCACGTAGGTCTCAGGTAATTGGGGGCAGAACAGATCGTACCAATACGAAACACGTTGTGGTTAGCTTTACTATGCATATTTAACGTCAGTGGTATTTTACTTCGATGTCATAAAGATTATGATATAAAACGTATATAAGTAACAATCCATTATGTTGATAACACCTTTCGAGTTTATATCTAAACGTAGTGGCAAGAGTTTATAATTCATAGTTGTAGAGTATGTCGCTATGTTAAAAAAACGACAGCAGAATAACAAAAAAGATATTTGGAGTGAGTGTTAATGGTACAGTTTAAAAAGATAGATCGAAGCGGTCATTATTCAATCAAATCGGAAACGTCCTAAAAGAATACCAGTTGAAAAGAATCGTTGATGGGTGAGCCTGTGAGACGACTTGAAAGAGGCAACAGAAGTTTGTCAAAATCATAGTTGACGGACAGCTTTAATCTCTATTTACCTTCATGGAAAATAAGTGTAAGAATATGTATGTACATGTATACATGTGTACGAATGGCTCGTGGTATAGTTATGACTAGTGGATGTAGAATATTGGTTTAATATTCACATATGTCGATAGATTGACAGTGCCATCCCTAGTTTCTAATCAAGCGTAACTGCGCGTGCGCATCTCGTAATTACATAGAGAGCAGCAGGTCGCGGACGGTCAACGATGTAATTGTTTTATACGATTTTGAATCGCATGTGATTGGCTCTGGAAATGAGGAGCGGTGATTTCATTGCAACGTGTATATACGATAAGATGTTAAGCCGTATATAAATAGCATATTTTAAATGTTGCGTACATATAGAAAATATTTCTATTATCAGATAAGTGTATTTTTTTTTAAACTGTTTAATCTTTATTGAAACTCATTAAATTACATTTTATTTCATTAAACTTTTATATTATCACTTTTGGCAATACGGCAGCGGAAGCATCAGAGCGTCAGGATGCGTTTCCCCTAAAAATTTTGGCTGGCGTCGCTGATACATGAATCATTTCAATTCAGGCCAACACTGCATAAAGTCTCAGTAATTAGCATAATATTTTATTGTTAAATTTTCATTTTGTATTGTATGATCGGCATCAATCATTAGCTGGAAACAGGCCTTCCGTAAGGAGGGTCATCGCGCCCTTTAATTTCCTCGGTTTGCGGTATCCTAATTCTGCTTGCAGTTTTTTGCTGATCGTCAGATTTACTGGATTTTTATAAAATATAAATTCATATTTTTCACATTCTCCACTACGGTGAATATTATGAAACAAAAGACAAAAGAGCACAAATGAAATAATTAAAAAGATATAATAGTATCGATGTATGTAATCGACTTTGTTCGCTTGATACGAGTAGAGCGTATTACTCATATTTATAAATATTAACAGCGATCACGGAATCGAAGTATCTTTCAAGGTAAGATTATTTCAAGATTTGGCTGTTTACGTATACACCCTGAACAAATCTTTTATGTAATATTTACGTATTTATATCTAAATGGAGTGATACGCCATTTTGTTTTTTCGTTTCATTTACATCGAGATAATTACGTACGGTTTTAAGATTTTCATTTGTAGTTATCGTAAACCAGTTCTAAAGTGAATGATAGTGGTGCAGGCGTGTTAAGAAATGCGGATTTCCCGCAAAGTAGTTTAGGGGCCAGCGACGCGACGTGCCATGTGAAGTACTCCAACATCCTCCAGCCGCCTAAGTGCGGTTACACAACAACACAATGAATGACTGCCGCTCGCCCGTGTTTATTGTCAAGCGTAGTTGAGGCAATATCCTTATTGAGGCGCGCGTCACTGCCACCACTAGATATTAGCCTAATATATCTAGGTGTTTTCTTAACTCGTTTACTCACACTGACTATAAAAATCTCGATTGAATAATTATAAGACTGTCTTGTTAGTCAAGTGATTGCATGCTCGATTGCCGGTCCAGAGGTCCTGGGCTCACATTCCGGGTACTATAGGATTTTTCTAACTAGAATTTTTTAGTTGAAATTTCTAGTAACGACTCGGATTTTGGATTTGTTCCTGGTGTATATCAATAGGCTCACCCCTATTCCACAGTTCCCCTATTCCACGTAAACGTCACTAGTGAAACGTGGGAGAGTACTAAACTCATCTGCCTACCTCTTCGGAGATTATAGGTGTAATGTTATGTTATCTTGATTAAACATAAGTGTTTTGAGTAAATTTGTTTTAATGCAAATTATTTTTCTAGACGTAATCAGTTACTTCAAGCATTGAGCAATCAGAGTTTATTGCCCCAACATGAATTATTATTTTATTTGCTACTTTGGCAACATGTCAGTGCAAAAAGTTGCATATTTTATTGTGTAATTTAAATATAAATAAAAGTATGAATACCAAGCAATTATATTATTGTAGCCAAATATAGGATACCATAAATTAGTATACGAAGAAATTATTTAGCAATTTTTATGTCAATAGAATAACATAAATTTTATTAAGTATTTAAATCCAATCCACGGAAAAATAGCAATTTATGGATTAATACTAAATTGATATTGAACGGTAAGTTTACATGTTTTTACAAGCATAGTGAAATAGTGGTGTAATTAGAGGTGTGTTAGCGTGACATCAGGCCAATTGCCGTTAAGTCAATCGCTAGAAGTAGGAGCATAACATCGTAACACTCCCCCCTCTCCGCTCCGCTCCCCGCGCGGCCCCACGCTATTGTTGTTACATTCTTTATATATTGTAGACGCAACCGCTCAAACTATAGCAGAGTTCTCAGCGCAACGAATACATTAATATTAATATAACATACTATGGTAGGTATGTCTAAATATGAAGTGCACGTAGTAAGTGGGCGAAAATAGTATGAATGTATAGTAATAACATTAATAAATGTACATCTAATTGTAAGGAGTAAAAGTGTATTAGTATTTAAATATGATAAACGAGGGTTGGATAGGTGTAATGGCTTCGAAAATATTTTATGAATATTTTAATTTGAAAATATAAAGGACTCAAGTATCATTCTGGTGAAAACTGTTCTATCATAATTAAAGAATAACGTTTATTAAACATTATTATATTAACGCACTCCAGTTCGTCAGCTGACAATTGTCCTTGAAGTATTTTTTTGTGTGCGCCAAAGCAATCATGCAGAAAACATAAACAAAATAGTGGAACGCAAGTTTGAGAAGCGCAGCACTACTAGACGAAGGAAGCGCTTGGTGGGCAACAATTGGAGCTCAAGTGAGCGCATCCTCCCCGCTTGAGAACCGTCTTCGCACACTTCCTATACGTGATGCAATCGCGTCCAGCGAACAGCTTGCCGCTAAACACAGTTAAGTGTTGCTAATGTAATCGGTAAACCATTGTATGACTTTAACGTTTCATAGTTGTACGTAAAACTGGCTCGGGTGAGGCGGCATGTCGAGCGTGAATTTTACTAAACTATGTCCATATTTAAATTCATGGGTAACAAACAGATCGCCTACATCATGATAATTGGATACCATCGCTTATAGATATTTTCGAGGTCAGCAGTATTACCGATGTGTTGCCTGCGTTGAAGGATGTTTTTAACGCTGTGTTTGAAAAACCCTATTTAATACCGTACTTCCCTTGCTTTTATTATAAAATTTTGGAATAAATTGCCGCACTTCTAAGCACGGCTCTATTCGGGAACTGTAAAGCTTTTCTCCAGGACAATCGAATGTAACCAATTTTGTTTTACCAATGTCTCAGTTTAAGGTTCGCGTCACTCAAAAACGCTGGTTGTCTACTATGTACTCGACTCGTAGTAACATACAATAACGAGAATGTTACATTTGTTTCATTACATAAGAATTAGTGTGACTTTTTACTTTGAATTCTTCACACATTTTAAGTAGAATACAAATGCGAGGGAAAGTAAATGCTACAAAATAAATTGTAGCTATTTGCCAACTTGACAACAACTGTTGATGTTAAGATTCAACAACAACAAATAGTTTTTGCTGTCCAATGTGTAACAATTGCCAAAGAAAATTAGCATACAAAAAGGAGCAAAGTTATCTCTACTAACCAAATTGTAAGTAGATCACATGAAAAGAATTTTCGGTACTGTACGTGTTATGGGGAACGGAAAAATTAGCAACAAAATAACCTAACACTATTACTAAACCTAACTAAAAATATGCGAGCTAATTGAAAATTATAAAGCAGGGTATAGACCTGTAAGTCCGGTAGTTTACCTTTCCTAGCGGAAAATTGTTAAATATATTCGCAAAAATTCTTGACTTCATTTGTCCTTTGTTTTTCCAATTTAATGTAATTGCAGCACTTCTGAGCAATTTTCTCAATTTATTCATCTCTTTGTTCGTGAATATAATAAGCAGACACATATTACAATTATAAGTAAACATGTGACATTACGTAGGTATTCGAGACACAATTGTATTCGCAATGTAAATGATTACAACAAAGTTTGCACAGGCTGAATGATCCACCTGACCTTTCGGAATGAATACACGTGTAAATTATTATTTTCCAGTCGCTATAATTACACAATGTAATAAACATTGTTATTTTTAGTCTCGTAATTTTAAATTTTCGCAACTTGTAGGTCACATCATAATTTAGGGTTGTGCCTGTAATTAAACGTAGAATTATTAATTTTTATACTTTCGGATCTTATCCAAGTTTAATCTATTGATTCAGTTTTATATTAAATATGTATTTAAGTAAACCACGTAGCTTCAGTACCAAATTAGGTATTGTGGTATGAAGTAATTAATACTCTTAAAATAACAGTTTAATCATTTTATACTTTCATTAATTATTCATACAGTAATTTAAACATGAAATTTTAAAAACCATCGTTATCAAGGAAAGTAATTATTAATGTTGTTATATTTTAGTATTTCTATTATTATTAGAACCGTTGACTTAGACGCTAAGCTAAATAGCTTATTTATGGTACTTTAATATTAAGTATCGTTATTTTTAGCAACAAACGTATATAGGTACAAATGTAAATTTTATATTGTATGTAAAATATTCTTTTACAATTTAATATATTGTAACATTAAATTAAATTTCAACTTTGTCGGTCCACACGTCCAACACGACAATATCGTCTGTTTACCTACGTACCTACATGAATTTAAATCGAATGTATTGTGCGATACAAAATAATACTGTTGTTTTATAAACATACGTTTCGCTCAAACAATAAAATACACATTTAAGTTTGTAATAATACATTGTTTAATGCACTTAAGCATGCAAATATTCAGAGGCATGGTGTAATTGGAAATTGTTTTTATGTACTATGAAAAGGGTATGTAATAGACAATTATGTTGGTGTTTTTGGCAACGGCTGGAACACAAAATACACACGTCGTCATTATTGCCTTTTATTATTCAAAAAACTGACTGCCTCTTTGGTCGTGTTGGTTGGAAGTGCGACTGCCGAACGGGAGGTCTTGGGTTCGATTCCCGGATCGGTCACTACTAAATTTTCTAATTTAGATTTTCTAGTAGTGGCTCGGAGTCTGGATATGTGTCCGGTACATGGCAATAGGCTCACCACCTATTCCATCGTGGGACTTAAAAGTAACTGGTGAAACGTGGGAGTGTTCTA
>DWFO01002063.1:0-14407 GCA_018246595.1 Mimoniades nurscia nurscia | reverse complement strand
ATCACTAAGAACAGTTTATGTAGATAATATTTGGTCTTTGAATGATCCACGCGGGCGGAGCCGCGGGCGACCGCTAGCAATCAATAAATTGATCTTTCTATATGTTTATTTATCTCAGCTGGTCATAGAGCTGCAGCTGTTAACTTGGTTTCCGTTGGCACATAAAATTTAAAAGCATAACTCACAAAATGTGTTGGTGTGTTTTTGTTACGTAATTAAATATATGATTGAATTCAAAAATAAAAGCTGTAATTAATTTAACAGATTAAAGGATATAAATAAACTGGTTAATTTTGATACCGTAAAACTATGGAAAACTGTATTAAATCCAATTTGTCACCGATTTTAATATGTTCATCACAATACTATTTAAAAAAGTCAGATACTTAAATATTTTTACTAAGGAAATAATTTTGATTCTATGTAACATCAGGCCTATAATCCCCGAAGAGGTAGGCAGAAGAATGTAGAACATAATAATTTAATAATATAAATTTGATCCTATTAAAGAAATCGATGTGTCCTTTCCTTGATAGTAGGTATAATAAACTGAACTGGCCACACTAGTGAATAAACTTCACTTTAATGTTGGCGCGCTTATTTAAATTTCGCATTGCACGAATAAGCCAAAAGAACGAAGTACGTAATCCCCGAAGAAGTAGACAGAGGAATGTAGAACACTCCCACGTTTCACCAGTTACTTTTAAGGACCACTATGGAATAGTTGGTGAGCCTATTGCCATATACCGGACACTTATCAAAACTCCGAGCCACTACTAGAAAATCTAAATTATGAAACTTAGTAGTGCCCGACCCGGTAATCGAACCGTTCGGCAGTCGCATTTGCAACCAACACGACCAACAAAGCAGTCAAAATGTAAGAAAACGATTTTCATTTTAATAAATAAAAAAAAACATTTGAGCTGAGTAACAAAAACGCAAAATTCAAATCGATATATTTTAATTAAAATTTTAAAATATAACGAACAATAAATTTTAGCCTTACATCTAAATGATCGATAACACAACGCTGAATTCACAACTACACAGTTTTTAACAACATTTTATATTTAAATTACTTTAAGAACAGACATTTTAATTGCCGTTTCATCCATAGACATAGATATTTGACGTACCTGTGCATCCAAAACCTTTAAAAAGTAGGAAATATAATGGAAGAAAAATTTACATAGATAAATTATTTAACACTTGCGACATATTACTGGACATAATATACAGAGATTAATAAAAAAACTCAGTTGTTGTTTGTACGCATACCTTTGTGAGCTTCATGCATCAATAATGATATTTTTATAGTGAAAAAAAAAACACGTTATATCGCGCCTGTAATCCTCGAAGAACTAGGCAGTGCAGTACAGCAGTAGTGCAGGAGTGTAGTACACTCCCACCTTTCACCAGTTACGTTTACATCTCTCTATGGAATAGGTTGTTAGCTTATTGCCATACATCAAATACATATCCGTACTCTGGGCCACTATTAGGAAATCTAAGTTTGAATAACCCAGTTGTGTCCGACCGGGGATTTGAACCCAGGACCTGGCGTGGCGGTCGCGCTCGCAACCAACACGATCAAAAAGGCAGAAATATACGCAATCTAACAAAACTCGTCCTTCAGAAACTGTGCACTCGAAGGTTTTAGATAAACGTGCATTACTAAAGAACATTTATACGAGTATATACATAATAATAGCCTACCGTAAAAAAGAACATCTCACAGATAAAAGCTGTGGAAACAGACAAATCACTCAATTTTTCCTTTAAGTAACTATAATATATTATGTATATATACATATAATTTAAAAACATAACGAGCACCTATATATAGACATCAATTCATTTTAAATACACAATATTTAAAGATTTTATTACAATGATTATTTAGTGCTCAAATTTAATATGAACAATAATTATAAAGTTTATCAAACTAACTAAAAAGCATTACAAGTAACAACACGTATAAAAAAGTGAAAGGTTTATGAAACTATTGTGCAAACTGAATCTAAAAAATTCCTGAAAATGATGCAGAAACGTTTACGTAGATATTTTAATGTTAAACATACAGTAAGATTGGATGAATATCTACACGTGACATTTTTATTTTTATTTGTATGTGGTCAGTGAAATTGCAAGTCAGCGCGTTTGCAGATTATGTTATGATATAGAGGACGCTACTGTCATCTCCACTTCTTTTAATTTAACATATAAAAATTAATGTTTATAATTTATTTCGTAACCCAAACGCATTCGTTTTATATTAGTATAAAATTTATAATATAAATTAACTTTGACTGATGTAGCATCACGCTTGTATATTCCGGAAGAGGTAGGCCAAAAGAATCCAGTACACTCCTAAGTTTCATCAATTACTTTGTAGATCCCATGTTGGAATAGTTGGTGATCCTATTCTCTTACACTGGGCACCAATCCAGACTTCATGCGACTACTAGGAAATTCAAAACGTAAAAAAAAATCAATCTGATTAAGTGTGTATGTAAGTCCACATTCTACATAACAAAATTTCGTAATCTCAGACAATGAGAATGTGTTTGTTTGTAATATAATGGAAAATCTGATTAAAACATTAATAAGTTGTATAAGTTATGTTTTGTGAATAAAGATTATTATTATTATTATTGTACTCCCTCACGCTCAGCGGTCACGCTTGCTATCTGTCATCTGTCTGTTTAGTCCGTACGTAATTTACTTTTTTAATTTTGCTCATATATTGTTTTCATATAAAGTAGGAATAATCAATGTTTGTTACTGCCCTGTTTCATAACTGTTTAATACAGATATTTGCCATTGAACGAGTCTTTATATTTCAGAACAATAGACATTCTTCGACTTAGCTAAGAAGTTAACTGTATTTCTATTGATTTTTTTTTTCATAAATATTAGTATGCTGCTGACCTTTATGGCCTTCACAGTTTCAGCGGGTTTTGTGGCTAGCCCAAGTGGCTAAGACTTGAATTACGAAAGAGTGGGAGGGGTGAACTGATGGGTAGATCCAATACAATAGTACAATTCAATAATGGAATTAGTGGTATACATACCAAACTAGGAATTGATCTCAATATTTTTTTGGTGAAGTAAAAATAAGTACTCCTAATATAATTATATTTAGTAGAACTATGTATTCCTAGTCTAGTTATAACGAGACTAGGAGTACATATTTCTATTTTTGACCGCAAGACAGTTCGTCATTTAGTTCGTTCGTTCGTTTAGACGTGTTTTTGAATACAGTAGCGTCATCTCTTATCAATTACTAGAAAAATATTCCGTAGTGTAACGTTCGATTTCAGATTATCTATAACATAATTATTTAATATTTAATATTAGGGAACGAAAATCACAAATGTATGTTTTTATTTGAATATGATGTCTTTTTACTACAATGTGCAATCTACGTTTGGTTTATATTTGAATATTCTACATCATTCGATTTTCTTGTTGACAATATCGATTAGTTCTAATATTATCTTATTCATATAACGTAACTGAAAAGAAATCTTGTATACATATATGCATCTAAGTTTTATCTTTTGTTTAGTAACGGTATATATAGATTTGTGCAGGTACACGAGGAAGATGAAAAGTTTTATCAAAATAAATTTTAATATGTTCCGGTCTTTTAGATTCCATGCTTTAATATTTCTCACAGAACTGTTATGGAACTTTTAGTTAAATACACAGAAAATCAGCTACATTATTTGTATAACGCATTAAATAACATCTTTTAAATCGTTTAACGAAAAACAATAATGATCGCCATTTTTTTTAACTACATCTAAATATAATTGTACTGAATAAGGAAAAAAACATATCAACTGAGACAAAAAACAGGGACAAAAGAAGGTCACCACTATGGCAAAAGTGACGGATTAGAGAGCTCACAGCTGTTAACTAACCGTATTAATTTTATATACTTAGCTTGTAATTAAAAAATATTTAATTTCAATGAAACAATTAAATTAAATATCTTAGATACTTAATGACGATTCTGCAGCCATTTCAAACAATTACGAAAAACACTAGATGGAAGGTGAATAGACTCTGAAATATTCGAACATACTTATATGATTCCTTAACAACACAGTATTTATCAACGTTATATGTTAGAAATTAATAAAAGTGTATATAATTCTTTTCATTTAAGGATAGATTTAAGTAAACATATATATTTTAATTTTCTTGTATTTCGTTAACAATAGCCCGTTTCATTGAAATGCGTGTAACGGAACGGGCGGGTGGCTAGCTAGCTAACTAGCTAGATACATAGATATGTAAAACTACATATACCGTATAGGAAGAAAACCGCTCGGTATTGTCTTGCTCCAAGTTTGTAACCCTAGTGGGTTGTGGCTGCATCAGAGGGATTCAGTATTCAGCTCCTTACATTAATTACACTTTAGGGTAGGTAATTTGTTACCCCAGAAGAAACTTATTACTTCGATTGAATTTACCAAGTCCAACATCAGTGCTGCCAAAGTTGCCTTCATTAAATCGCCTTCTTTAATTATCATACACTTTTATTCTTTCCCACAACGTGATATTCAGTAAAACCAGTCCCTATATAACGTTAATTTCTTATATTACTTCTACAGCATTATTTCATTTATATGTTTATATTCATTGTTTAATACTTAATTGACGAAATATAGAAATGTATTTTGGCAGTTGGGAGAAGTTATGTGGACACAATATTATAAATTTGTTTTTTTTTGTATTGATTTAAGTATATTTAATTTTAATACACTACTTATTTCTTAAAAGCCTCAAGGATGTACTCTCATTTAAAAACCACATTTAAAATACCAATTCCATTACGATAATATTCCCTTTATCCGAAATCTTACTTTATATCCAATGAAATTCAGTCCTCGAGGCTAAAATGCCGTTCACACTGTGTCTGGTTCCCGAACGGTATTTCCTTAATACAAAACATGTCCTTAATATTATATAGTATTATAATCTAACAGCAACATATGGATATCACGATACAAGCGTATTCCTTCGACAAATACTTAATATATTATATTTAACAATAAATGTAGGTAGTGACATTAATGAATACGGATTCATATAATAATAATAACAACATTTGTCACATGTATAATATACATATATGTATATCTCTTACAAAATGAATTTATAAAGCGCATTGGTTTATCCTATTCTAGTAATGGCAGGGGTAACTGATTGAGATGCATAGCATTAAAAAAAACTTCTTTGCCAAAGGATACGAGAAGTACGAGAACGCACGATTTTAGACACTTGAAAAATTCAAAACAATATTCCACCACTTCCCTTCAATATAACAATTAGGAGACAAGTATTAAATTGGCGGTAAAATGACAATTTGTCATATTTTTTTAATTTCATTAGATATTTGATACCACCTACGTCTGATCTGTCATCCAACTATAACTTTATTTGTTTGACACAATATTCCTTTTTTAACCACTTTAAACTATATACACAGGCTATGCATTTGGTGCCCAGTTGTATGTGATCAGATACAGCATGAAGTGTGGTGTGACTTAGATGTCAGCTTTAAAAATAATAATATTTTTAGTATATTGTTCTTATTTACATAATAGCAATAGCACTATTTATAATGCACAGGATTAACCCAGTGCGTTATAAATATTAAAAAAAAATATTGTGATAATCAGTTGACATAATTATGACGCATATTACTTTGTGCGACAATAGAGGTATGCTATACATAGAGTAGGCGAATCAGGCAAAACATATCTCGTCGATAGAGAGAGAAAGAGAATAAATTTGGCACTGGTTTCTCCCTGTAAATTATTGTATCCGCCAGCAACTTCGCACGTCACTACATAGTACACCACATGTACCTATTGCATGTTCCGTCTCTTTCTATCTATATGACATTTTACTTATGTACGCGCCTACGCGCGTATTACTCGACATCTCAATCTGTGTATTTTCTTTATATGCCAGACAGTATTTCTTTGACAAATGCGCTTAATAATGAGATTATTAAGTGGATCTTTCACCCTTATTCATATCATTATATTGAGGTGTTATGGTGGATTGAGCGTATAAACTAATTGTTGAGTTTGTTCCACATTATTAACTAGTACTATATGACATATTTTATATGATAATAATTTCTTGTTATGTCCCTCATTATATTATATATACTAAACAACCAACTTTAGGTAACCATTTCCTTCGTAACATCATTACTTGAATATTATAGATATGGACATTCCATTAATCTTATTTTTTATATCTTTCATAAATTCATTCTATATCATTGTTTTCATCACTCTAAGTAGAAGAAAATATTGCTTTGACACTACAAAAAATATTTTTATTATTTTATCATTTGTTTATTAAAAATAAGGATACTGACTTTCATAGCTTCAATAAAAATATTTGTTAACTTACTTATTTTTAATTAGGTATATGGCACTATCTCTTACTGGATAATGGAAGATATCATAAAAAACGTGCTTTGTGTATTCGGGGCTGAAAATAAGTTTTATTTAGTTTTATATCTTCATTGAACGTTAAATAATCAGGATGCCCTGCCGATCGTATGAACAATAGCAATTTGATAGCTAGATTTCTGAATAAGACTTCAGACAATTTTTTTCACATCTTAGAATATTCATAATTTATTTTTATTGGATGTTTCAAAACAACATAATGTGTAAATAAAAAAATATCAGGGAAGGACAATTTCGTATTTTTAAAGATTTCTTAGTTCTCTAAAATTCCCGCCATTTTAAGGCTACGCCTTCGTTCCCACACTTTAAATGAATAGTTTTGATTAAGATCATTATTATCTATTGTATATATTTCAATGCATATAAATTTAATTGGTTATGATGATATCTACTACATTACTAATATAATTTTGATAAATTACTTTTCTGTAAGTTTTATGTACTTCACTGATTAAGTCTATATATATTATAAATAGATGTGTCTTTTTTGTGAACCGTTAAAATTTTCCAAAAAATTTGCAAAACTAATAATGAACTTTTCGAGGCTAACACGGCAATCCTGTCTTTTGGATGTTTCAGTACCCCAATCTAGTGCATTTCCAAACCAATTACCTACATAATATTCCCTTCATAGTATATAATATACATTGGACTGTATCATTTCTGTTGCTAATTACTTTTTGTTACAGATAACATGTTTCTTTCATATTTATGCTATGTGAACCAATTTTTGTATGACAATAAAAGAATGTTTTTGAATATTTTCCTTATGCTCCTTATACGTAACTTGCTGCCAAAGGCTACCATATTATTTTGAAAACTATTAACTTTCCAAACTTGCCACAATCGATGATGTAGACAAAAATATAGTTCCATATGTAAAGATCAAATGTATGATGAGTATTGATTGATTTATATAACGTCTTTAGCCTAGAAACTTAAAATTAGCTGTAGGCTTTGTTTGGTAAACAATTGACCAATAAATAAAGGCAATCTAACGTAAGTCATTCAGTAATAATGTACAAACGTTAATTTGAACGTCAATGCTTCCAATATTGGTTCAAATGTTGGATAAATATTTCCACCGAATGTGATTTATAGTTCTACAGAATACTTATTGTACGTTCTGTGGTACATGCTTATTAGCTCAACGTTTGGTGTGGAGTGTACATTTTAATAATTAATAATTAATGTCAAATTGGCGTCAACGGTAAAGATATACAATACCTTCTATTGATTCAAACACTACTGCCAATGTTGGTATGAATTGTTCCTTGCATCGACTTTTCATTAATTATTTCCTTGATATTCATTAAACGCTGGATGTAGCTTGTTGGCTGCTGTGGTCGGACAGTACTGAGGCGAGGTCCGAATCCCGTAGAGTTGGCGGGGTTCCGAATGGGAAGTCCTGGAAATTACGGTTTTAATACTATTAGCAAAAACTTTGCTTTTTGCTAGACAGAAAGTACGGATTGAAATCAAAACCTGATTGAGCTTAGATAAGATAGTTCTATCTCTTTCCATGAAAAGCACGATTATAAACATGAGACGGTTATAAACAAGAGCATACATATGTATATGATCTACTCATATCATAGAAGATGTAAGTAGTGCATTAGGCTAACAAGAACAGCAAATACGAAAGCGCTATCTACTGATAGGTTTGTATAACAATTCATAACGTCCGAACTTTCAAAATGAGAAGAGCTAACGCAAGAAGATCGTCAAAACGTTACCGTTTTAACACAACTAATAATCTAGTTAACAACTTACATGAATTAGAAAACTAACACCACCTACCATAAATTTTTCCTTTAAAAATAATTCTGAACTACATCGGTTGCGGTGGCAGCAGTCACATCTGACTGACTGACTGCCTGCTAATTTGCTCGTTTCTTTACTTATTGTTTGTTAGTAAAGCACCTGTGTGGGCAGCGAGCGAGGCGCGGGCGGTGCGGGCGGCGCGGGGGGAGGGGCGCGCGGCGCGCGGGGCGACGCGCACTCCGCGCACTCGGCACCCGCGGCGCCGCGCGAACGCCTCGACCACGACTCCGGCATACAGCTGGATACGTATAAGTATACAGACACTAATATATAACACTTAATACCTACACAAGATTCTGAATAGTGTATTTGTTAAACACTAGACAAAGCTACTAGGATATCAAATAATATGTAGTCAAATCTATAATACCCACACCCAAAAGTTTAGTATTTTCTATATCTTTTTTGATACGGTAAACACGACACCATAAAAATATTGAACTATCAACGTGAACAGATACCTTTAAAGTAATTATCATCAGAAAAATTTAATTCGTTGCATTGGTTATTTTCGTTGTTGGAAAAGAATATTTTAAAACGGAATTTATAGCACCTTAATGTTAAAACATTTAAATTGTACAAACAATGAGGATTTCTTATATAATATTATGTTTCAGTGTGTAAGCAGCGTGCAGTATGTGTATCGTGCAACTGACGCGAGGTGCACGATGTGCGCGCAGGGGAGCGACGCGAGTGGCTCTGGCCGGTCGGCGAGCGGCTCGCGGCAGCGGGCGCACGCGGGCGCGGCCCACGCCGCCGCCGCGCGCTTCTGCCGCGCTGCTGCCTTGTTGTCGCCCAGCGCGGTATAGATCTCCGCCAGACGCAAGCGGACTCGCCCCACCAGCATCTGTATACATATGTTATCATTATCATTGTCAAACCTTTTATAGCTCCATGATTGGAAAGTAATCTCTTCTTAGACTGAGAAAGATAGGTCCTGCGGGTCTTCTATTGGTATACTAATCTATTGCGAATTGGGAAATAAATGATTCGTGCTATATGTTGTGATGATGGACTCATGGACAACACGAAATAAGGTCAGTGAAATAGCCTATAACAAAATTTTATCAACTAATTTTATGATATTCTACATTAAGAGAAATAGGTACGGCTATGTATTTTACTACCTCTGAGGATTTTAGGTCCGTAGCAACATTTTGGAAGACACACATGCTACGTCCTGTAATCCTTGTTATTGTATCCTTGAGAATAAAAAAACAGATCTATTACTGCTATCGTATGATATAAATAAAAGCGTCAATGATTTTCTATTATTTTATTGTTATGATTGTCTATTATTTTATTGTCTATTATGTCTATTATTATTTTTTTTCCCGAACGTTCTACTACGTTCCAAAATGCCACACCTTAATAAACATTTCTTCAAATTGCTGTTTTGTTTTACTAATAAACAATTAATCGTTTTCTTACCTTGGAGCCTACCGATGTGGCGACCTCCAGCAGTCTTGTATTAAACTCCAGTGGTCGACAGTTACAGATTCGGCCCTGGAGCCGGAGCACCTCCAAGCATCTTGCAGCGCCATCCATAGCTTCCATCTGAGCTAATCTGTCTCCTAAAGCCTGGCCAGCTCCCATTGCAACTTCATAATTCCTGGCAACAATGTTTGTTTGTCTATTAGTACCTACTTCTGGCCTAAAGATGGTAGCAACAAAACTCCTATTTCAGAAGCTTTATATCCTGCCCTAGAACTTTTAGACGTAGGAAATTCTTAATCAAGCTGAAAATGACAATGCTTAAAAAAAGCGGTGTAAGTGTAAAAAATATAAGCATAACCTACCGAAACTAATGTGTCTAAGTACGTGAAAACGTTGGAACTATAAAATTATATCACCTCAATGCTCTATTTATATCGTTCTTCCGGCGGTACACGTCTCCAGCGATGCGCACCGCGCGGGCGTAGCAGCCCTGGTCTCCAGCCACCCCCGCAAGACGTAAAGCCTCCTAAATTCAAGGAATTCTTAAATCAGCATGTTACGTACCTACTAATTATGAAAGGTTCTATAAACGTTAGAAGCCCTTGTAATACACGGAATTGTTTTTGACCTTAGCAATTCCAAATTCGTAATTCTTTTTAATTTCAATTTTCAAATTGAGTTAACAAAATTTTCAATGCATTATTACCATCATCGTAATCATCAGCCTGTCTGAATCCACTGCTAGAAACTGCTCTTCCCTAACGGAAGCTTTTTTGTCGGTAATCCCTACAGGTCCTGTGGGTTGGTGATAATCTTTCCGCTGGCCATGTGGATCAGAGACGATAGAGCACAGCTTCTTGCACCACATGTGTCAGTTGTAACGCATGTACCAATTGGGGGGCAGGGTGTTTATTAGTGCCTGGATAGTCCGCGCTGTATCGCGATGAGCAGATTATATAGCCCAGGAGTGATTGGCTTGGACTTCGGAGACGAATCATGGAACCTTTCATAATCGATATTCAAAAGCGACTTACATTACAATAGTCATGCGCATCTCCTAGTTCTCCTTTAGCACGCAACGCAGCGGCCATTTGTAATAACGCCGTGCGATGGTGGCGTGTGTTGAGATCAGTCGAGCGCGGACCGCGGCCGAGGTCGCATGCGCGTGCCGCGCACGCCACTGCACGTTCGGTGTCGCGTAGCCGACGCCACAACTCCGAAAGACCAACGTATACCTAAGGAATTTACTAAGTTAACGAAAGGGAAGAGTGAAGAAGCGTAAATAATTGTTTTTCAATATAATAAGTATAACAAACATAAGTAGAAAAATTTTAAAAAGTACCTGAAGCAAAAGTGTATTATCGCTCTGCGATTGAGCTACAGCTAGGGCTTTTTGGAAGCCATCCATAGCTTTGGAGAAGGCCCCCAGCTCCAAACTGACGGAGGCGACGGTGAGATGCACGCAACCTGCAGTCGACCCGCCGCCGCAGTCGTTGTACAAAGCGTGACGGGCGTAGGACAAGGCTCTGGAATTCATGAATAATGTTGCTGTATCAAACATAACATCAAATCTATCGTATCTACCCGAAAGTTATTGCAATATCAAATATGGGTGCTATCAATATAGGGGTTGCTACTTACAGGACAGGTCGAATTGAAAACAATTTAGTAGCAAAAATATGTGTAACAAAATATGAGCCATAAAAGTAGTTAAACAGAAGTTTCATCAAATACTATTGATCTGCTATATGATAAGCATTTACGGTAAGTACTAATTTTAAATTTATTTTTGATCGTATTTCAAAACCTTTTAGCATAATTTTATTTAGTATAAAATCGATTTGTAAGGATATGTTTGTAATTCGTCCACAAAACACAAACTACAATAAGAACTTTTACTAATATATACAGTACACAAATAATAGTGAGATAAGGGATTTAGTAAACTGCCCAGCAATTGACCGAATACGTTCTGCTATTTTCCAGTTCCATTCGATATATCTAAGAAAACTTGTATATGCTACTTTGGACTAAGTGGGCATAGCATTAAGAGATAACAACCTGTCAAGTCCACCCAAAGTTTGGTGAGCGCGAGCCAGATTCAAGTAAGCTTCAGCGCGCATCGGTGCCGAGTCCAGTTCTTCTGAAATCCCGAGCTGACGATTGGCGAATTCTAAGGATTCTCTGCAAAGAAACATATTTTTTCACTCATACATTCCCCTAAAGATAACATAAGGATGTTGATAAAACACTCTAGAGTTTACAACGCGATTTATTATCAATTCTCGAGCGATGTTCCATTCAGAAACGAAATATATGTTAGTGCACAAAGCGGTTATACCATAACACAAATGCTTACCACATCATCCAATATTTTGTCTGGAAATTCAATCTACAACCTCCACTTCAGTCACCAGGATCGTTAAATACTTGACCACAATAGTCATATCCCATATTTAGTTTCAAGTAAAACCTATTACCTGGAGTTAGTAAGATACTTGAACAAATATATAGGTACATAGACATAGTGAACAAAGTTATGAGACTTCAAGTTGTATGTAACCACAGGATTGAGGTGCTTGGTTGTTGTTTCGTCAATCAATCTTTGGTCAGACTGTAGTAATAACCGATTAAGATTCTTCTTTTATCTCCCTTACCTATATTTCCCAAAGTCCATGTAAGCCTGATACAAGTGGCCAAGCAAAGAAAACTTGTCACTCCGGTGGCGCACCCCGCGAAGTGCAGAGAGCCATATCTTAACAGCCAGACGCTGCTCGTTCTGTCCGTATAGCCGAACACCACGCTCGATCTAACAAAAATATTTAAATTAACATCAATTTCGATTTCTTTGTTGTTCTTGCTCCTCGCTACCGAACGAAACGAACACAAAACTGTTCAGTGTCAGTCAGTGTAAGTGGAAACTTAAGCTGCCCAACCGGTTTTACACAGCTTTCGGAAACCGTGAGAATATCAACCTTCATTCTTTTGAAGCAAAGAATTGCTCATAAAATATAATTGCAACATACCTTTGGTGATGTACAACGGGAAAGAAGGGAAGCGTATTTAATTACCAAATTTTTGAACACGTTGCTAACCTCTTAATCGCTGATAGACCTTTTCTAACATGCCCTCTTTTTTATATCTTTGTTTTTTAAAAGAAAATAACAAAAGATATACCTTCCGCCTCGCTAAATATTGATCCAGTCGCGACCTGCAAACCCGGAAGCACTCGAGTACGCCGGGTGGCGGCTGGTGCGCCGGGCCGAAGCGAGAGCCCCATCGCAGGGCTCCGTTTCGGGTCTCCGCCGGGAACTCTTCCGCAAAAGGGAAAAGCTCTACAAAAAATTAATGATTTAGGTTACACCAAGAAAATATCAAATGGTAAAACATAAACAATAAGATATGGTTATTTTTGTTACGCAGAATAAAATCTTTTTTGCGTCCTTCACTAAGGACATAGGTTCTTGTTTATCAAGGACAGCAAAGTGACTACTAATAAGGAATTTAGAACTTAACTACCAACGTACATTAAAACCAACAAACCCAATTTCCTCTAAAATGGCAAGCACAAGTACATGTGGGTTTGTGGCGCGCAAGGATTTGTGCTGGTCGATACCTGGTGGATCGTCGAGGTGGTGACGCGACGGATCAGGTGAACTGAGCAGCCGCGTCGCCGAGAGCTGGTGCGCCGGCACCCCGCTGGAACAACACCAATCCAAAGCTTGCATCAACGCAATAATCGTTAATCCAGGACAGAGAAACATGATCGGATTTTTTTAACGAAGAATCATAAACTAGGTCAGGTTGTGAACTGATCGATTCTTTGAACTTATATTTTCATCCAACCTTAAATACGAGAGAAGTCACAGATCAGGTCATTGCACATGTGCATTGAATACGGATTGAGGAATTGTTTTCATATAAATATAGGTAATCAATAGAAACAAAGATTTTGCTAACACTGTGTCCAGTAACAATGCAGAGAGAGAATGGTGTGTCGTACCCGAGGAAGTCGCGCGACTCGATAGAGTCCCATGACATGTTCCGCGGGTGTAGACGGCAGCGTCACCTGGCGGCTGGGTGCATGTTGTCGTCCCGTTCACACAGTATGGCGGCTTTACAGCTGGAAGAAATAGACGAGGAGAAGTTAATTCTGACAGGCTCGTTGGTCCAGCAGTTAGCCGGTCTGCTGGGTCGAAGATCGGTTCGGGCTTTACCCAGAATAATTATTTGTGTAATGACCAAATGTACTTATTCTTTGTCTTAATGTATAAAAAAGTATCTTAATATTTATATTTGTATGTGATTTGAGAGATTCCAAGATATAATTATTATTAACTTAATAGTAGATGAGAAAATGAATTCACGTCTTTTATGAAAGTCACAATTCTGGTAGGTAAATTGATATACAATAATAATACATTAATAAAAAAAATCCATATAAAATATAAACTTGCCTGATCTAAGCAGCTTAGATATCAGTCGCTGACACGTCCATTGCGAACCTAATATCTGTGTCCATAATTCAAGATGACATAGTCTGTAACAAGCATTAAAGGTAACTGTCATTTATATACAATCCATAAGTAACTGGCAGTTATAACCAAATTAAAGAAAGAAGGTTGTTTTTTTTTATGAAA
>DWFO01002062.1:0-14409 GCA_018246595.1 Mimoniades nurscia nurscia | reverse complement strand
GAGGTAGGCAGAGGAATGCAGAACACTCCCACGTTTCACCGGTTACGTTTACGTCCCACTACGGAATAGGTGGTGAGAATATTGCCATGCATCGGGCACATCTCCAGACTCCGAACCACTACTAGAAAATCTAAATTACAAAATTTTGTAGTGTTCGACCCGGGAATCGAACCCGGGACCTCCTGATTGATCCTCCTCCTTGCAACAAACACGACCAACGAGGCAGTTAATTTACATTTCATTGTGGAAAAAAACGGCTTTTATTATTTTTGCATGCAAAATCGAGAAAACAACATTGATTTGCGTGATAAGGTCGATCTTGTAAACTGGTATTTAATATACTAAGAACCGAAATATCACCTCTAAATTGCAAATGTACAAATTTGACAGATTACGACACGCGATAACAAACATTCGATAAACAATTTTTATCTCCTCGGCACGTCACCGCGACCTTGAGTATCGCGGTGTCGGTTGTTGACACTGCAATGGTAGTTTTTTTGCAAGGAAACATCTAGTAAACATATTTTGCGTGATTTTGTGTCGTATTAAATAATTGCTTTAGCGTTTCCAAATCATGGCAATGTACGTTCGAGTTTAGAGTTTACGGCTGTTACACACAGTACATTTAATGCCTACAATGTTTGTGTTAAGTAACTACATACGTCATGACATGGTAACAGAATAAAATTTGGGAATTAATTATGATGAGCACAGATTTCATTTCCATTTCGTGTTGGGCTACTAAGTTTTTTATGCCTTTGTCAGCACTATGGACTTGTAATATATAAATACGTAGATTTTATTTTTAAGTTAGTTTAAATTAAAACTATTATTTTATTGTGCTTAACTTAGATCTGATATATCGATCAGGTCTAGTTGTTAACGCCAAGAAAAAGCTACGACTAAGATGGAACGTTTAAATCACAGATATCCGAACACTATTGCTGAACAGCAATGTAGTGCTTACAACAAAATTCATGTATATTTTGGACTGGCAATTTTGACCAGTTAATTATGATTGAATTCTGAGCCAGTGGTTACAGGCTCGATCTTCACTATGTCAAATAATTATAATGAGTATTTGTTCTGTGACTGGGTGTAATATTACCCGGACAAGTATAGTACCTACATATTTAGAAGTGTGTAGTGTGTATGTGTGTGTGTGGGTGTGTGTGTGTGGGTGTGTGTGTGTGGGTGTGTGTGTGTGTGTGTTTGTGTAGTTTATCAGCTGTCTGGTTTACATAGAACAGGCTCTGCGTGGCTTAGGATCAGATGGCTCTCTGTGAATTTTCCCGTGATACTATTATTATTATAAAGCAAAACAATTGAATCGTATTTCGTTCGGAACAATTTACAATGTTTGCGATGAGTTTAGTTATGCACGCAAGTGTTTAATCTAGGTCATTGTCTGTAATTCAGATGCCCTTTTTGCCAGTGATTAAATATTAAGGTTTTATTGAAAACGCATGCTATATATCTGCTGTTTCCAACCGAGATTTTAGACACACCCGTTAGCTAGTATTTGACCTATTAGGTCATGAAACGATTCAAATTCAAATGTCATTTATTCAAAATTGGTTCATTAGAAAACATTTTGTACGTCAATATGATGCTACCACAGCTTCGGAAGATGCCTCGGTATGGAGAAGAAGCGGCGTAAGAAACTCCATAGGATAATTTTGGATCCTTAGACCCCTACATACTCCAACATACGCATCGGTGACCTCTGCATATAGCTATGCCTGGCGTGATAATACATACAAAAAGAAGAAAATTTATGTTCTTGTTTATGCTTTTATAATCTTTTATGCCAGATGCTCAGTTTTCTTATGATTCTTACAAAGATCACTAATAATGTAATAATATTCAAATTCCTTTTAATTCAGATAGTACATAAAGTTAACTTGAAGCTGTTAAAATCAACCTCACCGCGTGTTGTCTAAGAAATGTTCAATGTATATATTTCAATAAAATGCGCTTTAACACTGGTACTATATTATTGTACTTAAAATATATCATATACATACCTACCCATCGTTCCATCCATCCATTCATCCATCCTACGAATCTTTAAAAATATGTTTCTATTTCCGTTATTTGCAAGCGCTAAGGTGTTGTTAGAACCCGCAGAATCATTGAGGCTGGCACACCAATGGTAATACTTACTCGTATATTCACCTTCCCCCGTTGCCCAAAATTAGCTCTAGTACGCTAATGTTACGCACCTTTTATTTAACCTCTCAAAGTGAATTGTGAAGTTTCAAGAGCTTAAATAAAAAAAAAACACATTGAACTTGACCAAATTTCGTGGCGGCTGTTGCAAAAAGGCTTCCTCCCGCATTGATCGCAATAAAGCGATGTTGAATTAATTCATAAATCATTTAACGTTCGTGTTCTCTATCTGGGCCAATAAGATTACCGTTGATATTGGTAATTATTTATTTGGAGCTGCAAAACATTGAAATTGTTGCACGATTAAAAAGAGTACAGCGTTGCCCTTGCGTTATAGATTGCAACGTCCCAGATCGAGAACCGGGAATTCGGAACAGTACTTACCTCTAGATCTCTTATTACACAAATTACTAAAATATGAGTTCTTAAAATTAAATTGAAGTCCTAATAACAATTCCTAAAAGCCTTAAATTACTTCATAATTCTCTCCAAGCTGCTCCAGTATGAAAGCCAACACATTTTCACGTTCTGAGAAAGAGATCCCTACAACGGTAAAAACCAAACAATAAAAAAGTAGACAATGCATAACATAGTGATATCTTTGACAAGCGTTTTAAAACATTTTGTTACTGGTTTGTCCTCTGATCGTATGACACTTAACGACAAAAAGAACTCTGGTACATTTTCAGTCGGATGTAATCAATTCATTGTTACCCCACTGCTAACGGGTTCTTACAAGGGGGGAACATGTAAGCGGATCTTGTCTACACTATAATCTACATTCGTGAGGATACAATTATGACTAACTGTAAGGTAGATTGTCATATCGAGTATTTGAGTATCACAGGGTCCGTTTATGCCCTTACGGAGCTGTTGCGTAGCATTCGCAAAGACGTTGTTGTATTGATTCATAGTGCATTTCATGAAAAATGACAGGGCGTACTTGATCGGATTCACTGATAATAATTAGATCCGACAAATATTTATTACTGATTCGTTGTGTCACTTTACCTTCTATATGTACTCATTTAGAAAATATGCATGTTACGAGAAAATATGCAATATGTGTCTCTAATTTATTTTTTCAGTGATCTAATTTGCAATAATTAAAAATGAATACATATATACTTAACATGCCAACATAAACACGAAGGGCATGAAGCTAACCAGAAAACAGCAATATGAGCTGACTCATATTTAGATAAAGTACAAGGTTATATGGAAAAAATGAGTGAAACTGTGAACTTAGGGTTTATTATTTACTTTTAAATTGACATGTTTGTCATGCTGGTTTTGCCTTATGATATTTTTATAACAGAATAACAGCAGCATTGAGTTTATGTAATGCTTAGAGGATTTACTTTGATGTAACCGGGAAGAAAGTACATTTGTAATTTCATTAGTGACCAAAGATTAACTTAATAAACAAGAGGTCAGAGAAACCAGGAAGGCAATAATAACGACCTATATTATTATTTTCACATTTGATTAGTTAATGTAAGTCGATTACTGAAATGAGATGTACCTACTAAACTTTTACTTCTTGAAGTGTTTCAATTAAATTGAAAGGAATTATACTTTCAATTTAATTCTCAAGTTCACACTATTAGCACTCAATTTACACACTCGGACACGCGAGTGTTGAATCACTCGCTGTGCACTTCCTACATAATTTATAATTTCATGGAGCGTTCAACACATATCTAGGTTAATTGTTTTGTGTGATTCACGGACGTTTCGTATTTGTTTTAGTTGTTTTGTTTAGTTCATGTATTGACATGTGTCGCAGCCGTAACAAGAAGGGTGCGGCTGCGGCATGGGACGGCATCTTTCCCGTCTACTTTTCAGTATACATATAAAAGAATATAACCAACTTACTAAAACTTACGATTTACATCTTGTTTCTTCAATTATACCCTGTCATCGAGACTGACATAGAACATTTTATTATGGATGCAGTGCGGATGATCCAATTTTGTTATTTGCTTTAAAGACAACAAAAAAATTTGGACCATTGTGAGTCGCAACCGTTACTCAATGTTATGTCTTTGAAGTACAGAATTTCTTAAAGTAAAGGCCATGTTCTCCTCATCGCCACCTTAGTGGACACATATTAAAGTTTTACGTTTGCAATATAATATAGAAGAAAATGTGAATACTCACTCAAGTGAACGTGTCACAAATGTGATGTGTGAATTAAAATTACTCAAATACAAAAGCACATACATATGTATATGTATGTAGGTATATATTGCTACGTCGTGGAGTGAATAAAACCATCGTTTGACAGAGTTTGTCTTGATAAACAACCGTCTTTGTCTGGAAACGCTATTATTTAGAAATTCAATTACAAGTATATGTGTAAAAAACGTAACATTACGTCTGTAAAATATAATAGCAACTGTAATGTTTAATTACAAAACAAAGATAGAACAGAAAGCAATACGTAAACGTGCAAATATTTGATCAGAAAATATTAAAATAGTACAAAAAATAGCGTAATCATCATAAATTCAAGGCGTATTGTTTATCGAATTTTGACCGATGTCAACGACCGCTTATCACAGCCCCTGAAGATAATGTCGATAAAGACTTGAATTTTGATAAACGGGGTCATACGTTAAGGGCATTAGAGGTCGTACACAGGACGCAGGTCACGTTTTTGTTATTATTTTCATACGACTTGATTTTGTTTACGTAACGGATACCTATTGAGGTAATTTTTAGAGGTGACACCTCATAATAATAATTTAGTTACACCGGAAAATAGCGTATCAGCCGAACTAAAATAAGAAATGAGAAAATAGTAGTTAAAATAGGAATTGATTTTCCTGCAAAAATATACTTCAATAAACTAGACTCCCAAAGCAACAGCTGCATTTCTTCTAACTACACTGTATATAAATACCGAAATGTACCGAACTGGAAGGTCAAGGCACTAAAACAATTACTTATGAATATAATAACAAGAAAGGTGATAATAGTGAAAAGAAAAATTATGTTAATCAGAGTTCATCGGCCCATTATCAGCGACCTATGTATCACCGATATCTGCTATCAGTACGTGAACTCTACTGTAAATGTGTCAACACTCGAGCGTGCTAGCGACGTGCTTTCCAACAATAATTATTATACCATTTATTGTTCGTCAACCACCTGGGTCATGCATGGTGAGATATTTTGGTGCCAATTCACATCTGCAGATACAAAACAGATGGAATACAATAGGCCAGTTATCAGATGTTCTCTTTTATAATGCGAGCTAGGAACTTGTTTAGTTGTGATACAGAGAAATACCATGGAAGCTCCCATGATTTACTGTAGTAAAATTTTATCAAAAAGCAAACGCATTTTAAACAGTTCTTGCTTTGGACATATACGAGTAGGTACAGCTACAGTGGATTTACCATCCTTGTAACATTAACACAGATAAATGTTCATTATTACATCGATCCTTGATGGATAGGGTGGGACGCATGCGAAGTCCTGCATTTGGCTACTCAGACTGCTTTACTGAAATATGCCTGACACGATTTCAAAACATGACGCGCTGTTTTTTACTTATAATTGCTAATAGAAGACGATTTGGATTCCCTTATCTGGTTGCTTGGGGGTCAGGATGGCGAGTTTCCTGGACACATACGGTGATAACTTCGTGTGTTTGGACAGCTAGTTATATAATGATAAATAACATCGTGTATTCGCGTTCACTTGGCAAAACTATCGGACAAGAAAAGGTCAAAGATAGTAGAACAATGATCTGTCGGCTTATTTTGTATATTGTTATGAGTGTAATGAAGGTATGTCTGGGACTGTTACAACATGAAATATAACTTTGGTAAATATCAGCTGATGTTTGAAATGCATTGAGTTCGAAATACGAAGATCAAAATGGATCTATTTATGAGATTTAGCTGAATTGCGTTGTTGGGAACTCTATCTAAGAATATTCGACTCTGTAGTTCTTAACGATAGTTACACTCTGCTAATGATTCATCGTTATCATCAGCCTATTAATATTAGGTACTAATTTAATGTCCTGAAAAATTTACATTTACATTATTTTCATCGCTCGTATACCTCCAGTAGGTAATGTCCTCAACAATTTACATTTACATTATTTTTATCGCCCGTATAGGTACCTCCAGTAGGACAACAGCAGGTTTCGGGGATTTCAGTCCCTAGAATGCATCACTAAGTTTCGGAAATGAAGTAATCATTAATATTGTGTGCGTCGAAATTCTTGTTCTACAATTATTGTGATGTCTACCTATACTTGGTTGGCATGGTAGAAATCATAATTTTTCTCCTCATTCTAATAGACAACTCTTGTCCAACAGTCCAACTTTCATGAGAGTATTCTCCAATCTTAAAATATTTCATCTAGTATGTGTCCTGAAAGAGTTAATTTTAAAAATGTTTTGAAATAAAAATAATATGTTCGAGCATTTAGAGACACGGCCATTTGATCCCAAAGTACGCATCAAGAAAGCTTGGCTAATGGTAAGCGTACGACTGATAAACTACGAGTACATATGTATACCTACACATATACATATTTGACTGCCTCGTTGGTGGTGTTGGTTGCAAGTCCGACTGCCGAACGGGAGGTCCTGGGTTCGATTCCCGGGTCGGGCACTACTAAATGTTCTAATTTAGATTTTCTAATAGTGGCTCGGAGTCTGGATATGTGCCCGGTAAATGGCAATAGCTTTACCGCCTATTCCATCGTGGGACTTATTAGTAACTGATGAAACGTGGGAGTGTTCTACATTCCTCTGCCTACCTCATCGGGGATTTACGGGCGTGATGTTACTTTTTTTATACATATGTAAATTTATAATTACATGTGCTACAAGTATATGTTATTTTTATACAAATAAATATATGTAGGTATACTTATATAGACTTTTTTACACCAACACGCAAAACAAATACTTACGCTTATCACTCAAATATTCTGAGTGGGAACGATTCAACGATACTCGGCACTACAGTCAGATACATTAATCACTATACCAATGGGCCAGTCGAGCCAATGAAGCTACTTTTCTTTTTCTAAAAATAATTATTAATTCGCCACCTAAATGTCACCTACAATATAAATAACTTAATAATTCAAACCGTATGAATAATATTTTGTATAAAAGTAGAAACTTCAAAGTAAAATTGTAGGTACTCATTCTTGGACAAACATTCTTCATTCGTGACACGAGAAAACCGAAAAAAAAGCTTACATATTTATAGAAGAAGGTAGCTTCATAAATGAATTTTCCTCGAGACCTCCATTGAAACAACTATAAAAAGGGCCGCCCAAAAGATAACGTTATTTGTATTTAAAGGGTCCAACGGACCTACAAACAAAAGTTAACGCTACCTTTGTTACTCGACATTGGAAATGTATATCAAGTTTTTGTCGTTCTCTACTCGAATTAATTTATAATTGATTACTTGTAATTGTGAGATCAGTTAGCAATAGTCCATATATGATATTCTGTATTTTAATGATTGTATTTGTTGATTCTTGCGTTAGTAATCCAATAAATAAATAAATAAATACTTAGCACATTTATATACCAGTGTACATATGAATACGAGTCCTATATGAACTACTGTTGATTTCCATATTGAAACTAGATAAGCAAAGCCCTACAAAATTGCCAGAAAGCCAAACAAAATTGCCCCAGAGAAGGGCAATTTTGTTCTTAAATATGACTGGTCTAATTTTGAGCACGGCCTGATAAAATGCTCAAAGCTCAAAATGTATATGTCCCTAATAATATGTTCACCCACTATATATAACTTATCAAATATGCAATAACTGAAACGTAATAGTTTTACGTAATTAAATTAATATATACCGGTTTATATCCCGTACGTATTTCCGGGATAGTCCGACAAGACTCGGTATCATCCGAGGTCCTTCCCTATACACTCCAGCCAATTCCATTGAGATCGCGACAGAGACTTAAAAGTTAAAGAATTGTTCTACTTTGGGGCAAATCAGCTACGAAATAACTGCGCGGGAAAACCAATCAATTAACGTTATTATTTATTTAGAACTAAATATTTGATTGTACATAAGTTGAGAACACTTAGTAAGGGACTAGGGTAGTACACAACCCTTCCAAAGGGCATAGAAATGAATAAATAAGTACTGTCAATCAAACCAACGGGCACGTCTCTGTGGAAGGCAATAACAATTTCTTGCTCTATGTTCGTATTCACGATGTATATATACATACCTATGTAGCCTGGCTTATGTAAACTTGGAAATGTGTGCTCGGAGGTAAAGTCGACATATTATTCTAAACGAATCTGTTTTTACCGTTATTGAGTTGGTTATAAATAAACATTTTAGTAACCGGATTGAGGACTGCTTGCATGTAAATCGAGATCAAATCTGTATATAACAAATATATGTATAAGTTGTAAATATAACCTATATATAATAAATATGTGACATTGTTATGCTTCACCTATTGCATGCCTTCTCAACGATATGTTTAAGGTCGGTCATGATGACGGACTCCTGAATCTTAAGTTGTTATACAATACTGTATTTCTATAATGGGTTTGAATATTGTGAGTGACGAAATTGATCAGTTGGAATCAGATTGACTTCAACTATACTGATACGGTTATATTAACATATGATCTGTAAACTTACATAAGTTTGAAAACAATTTAAAATAATAATAACGTTAGTTCGTAGATAAATTTAAACTATTTAATAGTTAAATAACAACAAGCTAAAGGATTTCTTAGCAATTACAACGGAACATCCTCTTGAATTTTTCAGACAGTCTAGTAGGAGACAGGGGAGAATTGAACCGTTGTTTTCGAAATGTATTAGTGCATTTATTCGCACGAGACGCCCCTACTTTCGATCCTCTACGATAATATTTTAACTTTATCTCGGATACTGTAACTGGAGTCCTTGTGTGGAGGACACAGACTAGCTGATTGCAGTATGCGAAGAGACTTTTTTGCTGTAATATTAGTTGGTTCCGCAGCTTAATTTCTTTATTTGTTAAAGGAAAAAATCAATTTTTAATTGTTCATAAAAATGGTTTAAGTAGAATCCATTGAACAATTTGAAAAAATTACAAGTGCATAATACTAAGTTACGCACTTGTATAAACTGGTTGACCTAGCGTTGTAACAAACATATATCAAATGTGGTTAAACTTTGTCACCTTTTTCATCTGTCTCGTACATTCCGTACTTTTTTTAAATAACATTCTTATAAGAAAATGTTATTATGCTTAAAAAATGCGATACGAATAGATTTAAAGAAAAAATAAAAGAAATATTAAACTAAAAAATTGACTGCAGTGGTTGCAGAGTACCTACTGATTGCAGAGTACTTGTGATCTACTGATGTAAATATTAGTTTCATATATTTCATATTTATATTGCTTTGGTATACCGCCAAAACATTTATTTTTCGTTGCGCTGCCCCGAAATACGTAGAACGATGCGAGGCGACACCCGGCATGTTTATATGCGCTGGAAATGCACAAAAAGTGCAATGTTCCCCGGTTGCCTCTTTAACATAATAATAGATTTCGGCTTCAGAGAATTTATTTTTAAATGGTTCTTCGGTGATATGTCGCGAAGAGCTCCGGTGAATACAGAAAAGGAATAAAATATTTTGTTCCATTCGTGTTTGGACGTAACATTATTAGTGACAAACATACAAATAAAACTTTGAATTGCTATTAAGACGCTTGGATTCATGTTGTTAAAGTATGTATAATGTTATGTTGTAGGATCAAGAAAAGGGGTTAGGAAAATGGTTTGTACCGTTGTAACTGGGTACACATAACCACTATGCTGAGGCTTGTTCATGTAGTTAGATCGTGTGACCATTACTACGAGCGATATAAAAGTTGTGGTGCTCACAATTAGCAGGCTTAAGGTCATAAATTTCATTTACTTCCCTTGTATGAGCGCAGGCATATAACAGACCTCTCTTTTCTCTTTAAAATAGCTAAAGGCGAAATAGACAGTCCAGAATTATTGAGTAAAATCAAACTCTGTACTCACTCACGTAATCTACGCAAACCTGCTATGTTATATGTTCCCATTGCAAAAAGTAAATACCGACAAAACGCATTTATAATACGTACATGTAGACTGTTTAATAAAATTACCCGCAAGGTAGACCTTGATCTATTTTGTACCTCCGATTCTCAGCTTAAGCGTAAACTGTCCGACAACTTCTTTAAAACCTAATGTTCTTTTAGTGCTATGTTTTGGTTATTTGATAGTATGCAATATATCTATAGTGTTTGTAGATTCTTTCGACCAAAAAAAAAAACAAAAAGAAATTGCAAAACCGAATAGCTAGAGTCTTCTTGTAAGCACAGGGTGCCTGATCTAATTGAATTTATATCGAAATAATCAGAAGGGAAAGTGTGTCATCGCGAAAGTAAAGGGTGCGAAATTAATTAGGCAGCAGGCAAGATGGAGTTGAGTGTAAAGAAGCTGTACCTCGTGATAAGAATTTTAAATTGTTTCTAGAAGCTTCATTTGCAACAATGAATCTCTGCCTGTAGGTTTCTTACTGCTCGTTTACCACCCCGTACAGTGAATGATAACGTTATGGCAAGTCAAAAGTATTTAATTTTCATGTAACTTCTCTTATTTGTACAAGTATACGATAAGATACGAACTCAATTGATCATAAGGAAAGTGATCTGTACAAAATTCTGCTTATTTATAATGATATCTGTTCCAACAGATCTGTGGTTGGGTAAGAGATTATTCAAAAGTAAATATTAATTCAAACTACTTTGTTAATACTTCTTGGTCATAAAGGGCTGACTTTGAATTAAGATAACTCCACAGGGCGATGCAATCTGTGTATTTATAGATCACAGGAAGTGGAAAGTCTTGGGTGATTCCGGTAACAACAAGTGCCGAGACGAAGTATTCTGAATTGATTTTTGTCGTCAAATAATTATCGCCTATGCTCTGCTGTGCTCTGCGATCCCCACTCCGCATGCCCAGCGGTGGGATTATGGGCATAACCCCTCAGAGGAGGCCTATGTCCAACAGTGGACTACAATAGACTGATTATTATAATGATTTTGTAACCGGTGCACGCGTATAAATAGAGAGAAGCTCGTGTGGTCCGTAAGGATAATCATATTTGTCCCTCGATGTCCTCTGCCTACCCTGTAAAGGATCTATTATAGCGTCATATTGTAACGAACAATAATAATAACGCTTATTACACGTCACACAGTTGTTTCCAAATATTTATTTAATATATTTCAATATTATTTTGTTACACATCAACACGAATAACAATAGCATATTTCATTGGATAGAGACGTCAAAGGAAAACAGTATCATCTATCAGTCGCTGCCTACCGGAGATGAAGAACATTTACAAATTGCTCAGCGAGCCCCATTACAATATACGAATACTTATATTGTTTCGTTCCTCTTAACTTTTGATCTAGCTACAAGAAATGAGAAATACACCGCTATTACACCGCCTCTTACCAGGCTCCTATTGAACTCGGGGTAAAAACAGCGATGTAGTCATGTGGAAATAAAATATTATAACAAATGAATTCTCTGTATGATAGGTTGCCGTGATCACAGTACAACTTTTTTTTGTATAATCTAACATCGCTCCCGTGTTTTCCTAAAGCGTTAGGCAGAACAGCGTAATATATATCCACGCTTCAATGGTTATGTTGCACGCCTCATGTGATATGGAGTGCAGGTTATCCGGTGACGCAGTAATCCAAACTGCATGCTACCCAGGAAATCCCAATAATATATTTTTTTTACAGAGATCGAACCCAGTACCTCTATCAGCAGTCGCCTGAACCGCCAACACAACCACCCGAACTGCGAGACAGTAAATATTTGTAAATCTAGTACTAATCAAATTTAGACGTTCCATTTCTGTCACCGCCTGGGTTTATATCCACTGAAATAATTTCAGTCAATTAATAATTTTCAACAGGCTCCAGCCTCGATATTATTAATTAACTGCGGAATTGGCGCAATTAGCGACCTCATTTTCATTCGATATGGCTTCTTTGAATACCCAATTCATGTTTTCATTCAGTATTTCTTGATTTCGATATATTTTAATTAACTGTATGCTTTTTTCATTTGATACAATGTGACTTGTGTACATTTGTTGAAGGCTTTGCTTCATACAATATGAAGAGTTTTTGCATAGGTTTGTGTTAGCTACTATACATTACAGATTAGATTTCTAAAGCGCTGAATATTTAATTTTATGATTAAATTAAATGTTTTTAAATTAAATTAAATAGTACATTAAATGTAATGATTTAAATATTAATATTATCAGTAATAATATTAAAGGTTTAAATATTAGTTTAAATATTAGAAATAAAAATATTTGTCGTTCACAAATTTATACGATTTCTAAATTAAGTAAAGTTATTATGTATACATATGCCCATATTTGGTAACAACGCTCTTTCTTCACGTACTTAAGGTACGATTACTTATT
Organism: Mimoniades nurscia nurscia; assembly: GCA_018246595.1. NCBI lineage: Eukaryota > Metazoa > Arthropoda > Insecta > Lepidoptera > Hesperiidae > Mimoniades > Mimoniades nurscia. Next base: position 1,721 of record DWFO01002062.1, on the reverse strand, counting down.
TTTTATAAGTAAATTAATTATTTTAAATTTAGATCATTGTGGAAATTATACATGTTTTTGGTTAAACGGTATTCAGAGTAACCGCACAGCTACCATTAATGTTTAATGTTAATATTAATCGTTATGTCGCTTGATTCGCGAAATGATGGTAATGAGAAAGAAACGATTAAGATGAAATTAAGGTGTATAATGCTTAAAGTAGAAAAACATAACGGAACTTCTCGCCTATAATCCTCGAAGAGTTAGGCAGACGAGTGTAGTACACTCCCACGTTTCACCAGTTAACAGGAGTTGTTAAAGTAGAAGTTTGTTTTAACGCGGAATTGATGAAAGCTGATAAATAAAAGTAACTGAAAATGAAACAGTTTGCTTCTAAAAATACACACAATAAATAGGTTATAGTCATGAATGAAGCCCCTAAAAAACACAATTGCAAAGTAAACTTTAATTTATGATCGTAAAGCTTCTTAATAAAGAGTAACGAAAAATTTTGGACTCCATTATGACACGCGTATTCCATTCGTTAAGTTGTATGCACAATATATACTGTCTAAAAACAGGAGACATAAATTTCCTTCCTACCCGTCGCTAAATAATTCCAGTACTAGGGGTTGCTAAAAGGCGAGTGTCAGAGGTGTGCGATGGAGGTCGTGTCATACCGGTGTACAATAAAATTCATAATATATTGAGGATCTGCATACTTTTCATATCCCTATTGATTGGTAGATCGACGAGTAAGTATATAAGATAAAAAAAACGTAACATCATAAACTAGCAGGTAGGCGGAGGAGTGTAGTACCTCCCACGTTTCACCAGTTACGTTTACGTCTCACTATGGAATAGGTGGTGAGCCCATATAGTAGGCACAAGACCGTACTCCGAATAAAATGGAGGATACATAATTGTGAATATTTTGGATGTTTAGGATTACTTATAAGTTTTAAATGTGTAAGCGGCAATGCTTTTAAGATGACCAGTTTATATATTGTTGTTAAACATGCCATAAATTATACCAATGTCTAATTCAATATCACTTGAAGGATTATTTAATGTTAATAAAATTTTGATATTACTATACATATATTAGGTACGTTTTAGTATAATTCGATTCTGAGAACACACTAATAGAATAGCCTAAAACATATAATTTTAAAATAATAGACTAATTTAATTACACATAAATTTTATATTACTCCACATCGAAAAAACATCCACAGGGAGATTTGAGTAATTTTGCCAAATTTTACGACTCTGCCGCACATTTTATTGACACGTCTCCCAGGGGATTCTATATGAATTATTTATGAACTACGATAAAGTGGTACCTACGGGAAAATATAAAATATAATGTAGTACGAGCATTACGATTACGCTTCAAAAGTTATTAACAATGTATGACCAGACGGTCGGTGGTTCGAGCCACATGTTATCGTGTGGCATGGCAACGTGTTGAAAACTAGAAAAAACAGCACCCATGCAAGACAGATTAGATATTAACAGACAGTAACAGAAAACAACTGCCGATCAAGAAGTTCTGGGTTTAAATCCCGGGGCGGGTTTTTCTAATTTAATTTAATAATCTAATTTTCTATTATGGCCTCGGAGTTTGGATTTGTTTCCGGTGTATAACAATAGGCTCATCACGTATTCTATAGTGAGACGTAAACGTAACTGGTGAAACGTGGGAGTGTTCTACCACTCCTCTGCCAACCTTTTCGGGG
>DWFO01002061.1:0-14412 GCA_018246595.1 Mimoniades nurscia nurscia | reverse complement strand
ATTATAAACTTTAGTTTTAAGATGGGAGTGATTATTACATAGCTAAAGACATGTCAATAAATAAACTACTCTCTCATATTAACTCTGCTCACTTTTGTCTTTTTAAATTGGAATAATGATAAACTATAAGTATAGTGCTGAATATTTATCTCTCACTCCAGAAACCCAGGTTCAAATTACAGTTACTGCTAAACTTTCTGTACACATTAAAGCTCTCTATAATATTCTCTAAGGCGCCTTACCTTTCTCATAAAAAAAACCCATACCCAATAATAAAGTGTTAAAAAGAATAATTATGAAAATGCAACCTTCATGTAATCAACAAATACAACAGTTACCGAGTATAAGACAGTTGGGTCGCCTGTCCGCATCCAGCACGGACCGCATGAGTGTGGCGCTCTGCAGTGCGGTGCGGAACGCGTCCGTGCTGCGCTCGTCCGACGCGTTCAGCTCGACTGGTTTGTAACCTTAACGCACATAAACATTAAGTTCACTTTTGAACAGAGTTAACAAGAAATATTATTAAATGTTGAAGACAGTTGGTGTTAATGTTAAGGATAATTGGTTGGTTTGAGATTTTTGACAGTGGTCAATTTTTTCTTTTCATTAAATGAAATATCAACCAGCTAATAAATTGTAATAGCAACCTACTTTAGAAGAGTGGTCAGTGGTCATTGCATCTCATATATTTCTGCATGCATTCTTACATGTGAATGAGATTGTACATAATATTATTATTAATAAAACATATATACAACCATTCATGTCTTTTAATTTATTTGTCACCTACACCATCTGACGAAAACAAAAAAAATAAACACTGGCTAAAGTGCAGATATAGAAATGCCAAATACAGATAATAATATACCAAATATATTTGTATGAAACCTTACCAGCTAATTTAGCCAGTAGATGTGCCAGTGTTGTCTTCCCCACCCCAGGTGGACCGCATAGTAGTGCCACCTTGTGATGCGGACGTCCATCCTCATCAATCTCTGGCTCCGTTTCAGTCTTGCCTTTCCACTTGTTCGTAAGTTGGAATTGGCCAGTTTGCTTGCTGAAGCTGTTGCGTTGCTGTGGCTCTTTGGTTTTCACTTCTTTTTTAAACACCACCTGTAATTAAATTGATCTTTATTGTGACTACCTGCAGATTTAAAGAAATAAGGACAGTGACATTAAGGTAATAATAAATACATTTAAAAAGTATAGGTACATAACTTTTAATAACTCCGTACTCAGCTAGGCAATTAACTGAACAATGAGTTTGGATATTTGTATTTTTTAGCTAATCACACAGGATATGATATATTTCTGTATAGAACTATGTGTAAATTTCTATAGGATCAAAGATAGAAAATGCTACTGTAGAATTGAGTTCAGGGCATTATTAAATGTCATATGTCAATAATATTTTGATCTAACATATAGTATTCATATTACATTTATATAGATTATTTATTTGAAATACACAACAATTTTTGATTGTTGGTCCCACACTGAAAGAGCTTATGTTGCGCATGAAAAACACCCTCATGTAAGTACAAATTTTACATAAAACAATATAACCGAATAAAAGAAAAAAAAAAGAAGTTATACAGGAGATAAATAAAATAATAATACAATAAAAAATTGAACATGTTTGTGTGTGTTTGTATGTAAATATGTTTATGTATGTAGGTGTGTTTGAATGTCGGAACCACATGTGTGTTTGTGTGCATGTCTGTGTTTAGGGAAAAGCGTAGAACAAGTTTTGTAATAATATTGTGTTGATTTTGTTATCAATGTTATAAATTTTATTCTATTGGCTGTTTTTTTTACTCTGTATATTTAAAGTAATATGAACAATGAAGAATGTCTACATACATTTATTTACATTAATATACAGCAGCTAGGCATATAATTACCTTATCCCAAAGATGCAACCAGTGCAACAGAGCCCTGTTAACGGGCTCTTCCGACAGAAGGTCCACATAGGAGTTGGGTTTGTATTTCTCCACCCATAAATCAGAGTTCAGAGCTACTTCAGACTCATTTGGTACAGTATCCTCTTGAGGTAATTGACTTGCTGACTCTTCTTGTTCCTTTTTTTCCAACTGGAATTTATGGAAATCATGAAAATAATAGAATTTTTGTGAAATTTTGAGTACATTATTATATTTTCAAGCATTTTTTGCTGTTGACTAGTAGTTTATTATAGTCACCTAAATGGTATAGCAAGGTACTAATATTTGAACAACACAGATATTTTTTTATGTAACTCACAACATCACACCTGTAATCCCTGAAGACGTAAGTATGGGAATGTAGTTGACTCTCATGTTTTACCAGCTAAATTCATCCACTATGGAACAGATGAAGAACCTTCACCATACACCAGGCTCAAGACCAAACTCTGAGCCACTACTACAAAATCTGAATTAGAAAATCCGATCGTAATTTCGGGATTCGTAATTTTGTAATTTCGATCCGGGATTTGTAACCAAGACCTCCCAATCGGCAGTCACACTGGCATCCAAACACAACAAAAAATATAAAAAATATACAGACAAAAAACAATGTTACCAACAATTTTTCTTGCCTCCTCCCATGCACTGGTGTATGCAGATTGTAATGATAATTTTTCAAACTGTTGATCCCAACACATATCCCAATAGTCCTCAGATTCTAATTTTACATAAAAACGTTTTCCATCTGAATTTGTGACAGAAAGAAAGGCCCAACTGAAATTTAGAAAATATGAACATTGAAAATTATCATAATAGGTACTTAAGGTAAAATTAAAATAGAAAAATTTTGATAATCATAGCCACATTGATTATAAATACTGTAACTTAACATTTTATTTATATTATTTATTTCTTTAATATAGACAAACAGCTATAACTGATGTATTTATATCACAAGCATATTTTTTATTATATTTTTTAGTTTGTAACCAGTTTTATCAAGTTACTCAAATAAATAACTAAATATAGTGATGTACTAATGACCTTGGCAGGCTCAGTGATATGTTATCCTTGGCTTCGTAAAGTGGCTTAGCAGCTGCCTGTATTCTGGACGGTTCAGACAGAATTTGTTGCAATTTTCTTGCTTCAATTATCTTATCGATCAATTCGAGATCATTCTCTTCTTCAGTTTTCTGTCTCTTACTGGGCAATTCGAAATTCTCAAAATCTATATCATTTATATCACCAAATAATTCCTCTGCTGTTCTCTTCTGTGTAATGGCTACTTGTGTGTTTTCTAAAGGCTGTAATGCAGGAGACGATGTAATGATGTCGTCACTTTCCTTTGTAAAATTGTCAGGGGCAGATTGATTTATATCCCTATTCTGAACTGAGTTTTTGTTGGTTGGACTAGAGAAGTCAAGACTCCTCTTTGCTGGTAACACCTTTTGTCTCACCACGTTTGCTTCTAGAAAAGTTACAACGATTAAATTATCCAGGAAATAAGTCCTGTGTCCCCATATAAACTAATTTGCACATTCTTTCAGTTATCGCCAAATTAAAAAGACAATCTTACCATCTACATCCTCTACTTCTTTCAATAACTCGAATTCGTCTGAGTACATAAGCTCATATTCCTCTTCAGGATCAGGATAGTCGCTCATTTTGACCGCGTAAAGTTTTCACGGCTACTAAAGTTGATAAACAAAAGCTATATTCCTATACCTGTACAATTCGTAGCTTTTTTATTATATTACTAATGCTGCAATGTCTGCATGGTATTAATGAAATCACAATTATTTTCAAACCTTCAACATTTTGTTTGGCTAATCGTCTAAGTACTTAAAAGAATAAAATTATTAAAGTTAAATTTAAATAACATAAACGAAACCGACTAAAAACATTTACCAGTCGTGAAAACAGTAAGACAGATAATGCCAATGTCAGTAAAATTGACATGCGATGGTAGTGTTGCCATAAATAACAGTCGATATCCTTCCAATATGTTAACGTTATCGTTCGATATTACATTTTATTTTTGTATTTTATACTTAATAGTTATGTAATTTAGATAGCAGTGTATTGATTAATATGAACAAAAAGTTTTTACTACCTTCGTCTGATTTTCAATTCACTTAATAATGTATTCGAAGTAGCCACAAGTAGACATAACAGATGTATAAATTAGCTGTATTTGTAATTGGTACCATTTTAATTAATAATAAATTCAGGGTGATTAATATGATATATATGAAAATCATTCAAAATATTTGTAGTACAAAATATATGGTATAAAGTATTTGTTACAAAAAAGGTATTAGAAAGATAGTTTATATTTTCGTGATGTGTCCAGTTAGGTTTAATTTTATATTGTTATGTATTTCGCCAAGTCTCACTAAAACCAATTATAATCAAATTAGTTAATAATTCATTGCATAACATATCATCATGCCTATAATACCCGAAGAGGTAAGCGAGGCGTGCAATACACTTCCACGTTTCACCATTTACCTTATATATGGAATAGGTGGTAAGCCTTGCACCGGACACATTTCTAGACTCCGAGACACTACTAGAAAAACGCGATTAGTAAAATTCAGTAGTGCCCAATCCGAGATTTCAATTCAAGACCTCGATCAGCAGTCGTGCTTGCAACCAATACGACCACTATTGTCTCATTGTGTAATATTAAATATATATGTATGTAAAAGAAATTTAAAAATATCTTCATATTTCTTTCTTTTACATAACTGATTATCACACCTGTATTTTCCTGAAGAGGTAGGCGTAGGAGTATAGTACATTTCCGGTATTCACTTGTTATCTTATACAGCCCATCATTGAATAGAGGGTGAGCTTACTGACATATACCAGGCATAAATCCAGACTGCGTCATACTTCTGGCGATTCATAATTAGAGCATCACAACCATGTCCGACCCGGAGGTCGGACCCATAATCCCTCGATTGACAATTGCAATCACTACGCCAACGAGACATTCAAATAACAAGCAATTCACAGATTCATAACAATAAAACGCACAAAGTTATATATACGAATTTTTTTTAATAATTGGGCGTATATTTACAATAGGTTAATTAACAAACGTGAGTTATATGGATAATGTTAGAAGTGGTACCTGAATAGTATACCTTCATTAAATTAATTAACGTCACGTCCAAATATCAAAGTGTACAATATCAGAGATCATTGGAAATTGTAATTATACAATACATAGACAAGCTTCTCATTAATGAACGATTAACTTTCACTGTATGACTATATTAATCATATTGAATACTGTTTTATGATGAACTGATTTTTTTTTCGTGGGGAAACGAAAACTATTAGAATGGTTTCAAAATATATTTAAAATAATTTTTCGATTTAAAATAAAAAACAATATACAAATTTTCTCAAGAGGAATCTAGATTGATGTACTTTACATTCACTTGGTAACACTGTAGACGGCATCGATAAATCGTGTAGTTGGTAATTTCAAATTAGTACGCTTACAACACTCAAAAACACTATGCCTAAAACACTGTTTCCATAAGATGTAGGGGACTTCACACGACAGCGGTAGCCGTTACATTAAAATGTTTTTAAAACACATAACTTTTATGTATATCCAATCTATAGTTATTTAAATAGTCACTGAAGTCCATTTAAAGCAACACTCGAATCCTGAATAATGTTACAAATGCATAATTAATGACCTCATGATTTTTTCTGTTAACCGATATAACTACCAAATAAAACTTCATAAAACAAATTCTGAACACATAATTTAAAACAAACAAAGTATAACATAATAATGACAACACTAACACAAAACTAGTTCATTGAACATCACAGACAACTACTTTATCTAATAAATAATTGAGTTTCTAACATGTTATCTGAGATTCTTTTTTTTACCAATTAACTAGTGTTACTACTAAGTTTAATGGCCATTGTTAGAACACGTCCAATAACGATATTATTGAAAAAAGAATCATTGTATGGGTTAATATGTGAATACCTTTTTGAAAGATAATTAATATACATACATACATCGTTTTAGACCTGAACAATTAAAAAACAAAATATTAGAAAGTGACCATCGTTATTTATCTGGCAACATATATTTTAAGCTGTCACCTTACATTTTAATTTTTTTACAGTACTTATGAAGATCTATTACAACTTACATATGTGTTCATTATTATTTCGAACACTTTATATTAATGTTTTTATTGATGTATTTATGGTTATGTAAAATATCAGAAAGAATGAAATAAAAAAAAAACGATGTGACTGATACGTTTTTTATGAATGGCCAAACATTTTTTTTTAACTTTTTATAACACTCACTCCACTAAACACTTGTACTTAACTACGGCACTCGGTGCGAAGCCGACGTATGTAGAATATTTAAAGAGTTATATTAAATGGGTAAATATCACTCGAGGAGGTAATACCTATACATAGATATATAAGATTGTCGTAAAGTATAATAATATAGTTAGTTCCTATTTCTAAACTTTTGAGCTGTTTACCTGTGTAATATATCGATATATAACAAGTATGGAAATTTAACTCCGAAACATTAATAGTACTCTACAATACGATTCGAAACCGGCTATACATCGTCACTTGATCAAATGTAGGTGAATCATGATCGATCTGTTGGCCTTTCGAGGTTGAATTCCATGTCCTAATCTCACTTTAAGTACTGACCAATTATTTCACACTTCGAGATATAGAAGTCGCATAATTCCAAGAGTTATGTAGAGCTAGCAGTCAATTATTTTGGCAGCTATTATTAATGTAAAAAAATTACTTTCACATGAAAGTTATTGCAGCGACATGCATTGAAATTAATATACATACATAATATTTTTCGGTGCTGAATATGTTCCGGATCGAAAATTTCAACAGTAGAGCTAATCTTCCTTACTCATTACGTCTCAATGTTTTTTAATAACTGGAACCGCTCTGGTAACCTACTTTATCATCCCAAGATACATTTATTCTATTCTAAATGTGAGTGATTTGCGGCTCAGTTTTGATATAAAAACAACAGAATCAAACTACTGGTGTTTATCTAGATTTGTATTTTCAAATGCTAGTTATCAGTCAAAAATACAGCTATTGATAACGGAATTTAAAAAATGGGCAGTGGCAACACCATACACTGATCTCATATTATGAGTCCATTCATATCCCATCATAATTCGAATGTAGTATCAATAAAAACACATGCATTTTCCATATTTAAACCGAGTGCCACTCTGGGCGTAGGTATTGAACTCCAGCCACCCATTTGTCTAGACTAGACTAACCTTTAAGACCTTAGACAATATATTATTTTAGTCGTTATTACTGTACAAAACGTTTTTTTCATACGCAATATTTGACCTATTTTAACTTCATACCGACAGAATAGACGTTCCGCTTTGAGCCGGTCATAAATTAATACGTACACATGATTAAGAAGGGTTTACCGGATTACATTTGACGGAACCACCGCTCTATTGCACCGTCCCGCCTGCCACACACTATAATATCATCTAACTACATGGCAAATTGATTATACTACGTTTACGAAACTCCTTACTAACTAACCGCTGCGCTATTGGACTGAACCGGAGTTGGGCCAGCAGCTTAAAATAACATTATCAGATAATTATCTAAGGAAATATTATAGTGATGCAATGCAATATTCAAGTCGATTCAGTTGCATTATCACCGGTCCAATGTCATTACACTAATCGGATTAAATTAACAATATGGCGCCAGGTGGAGCTGTGACTGAACTACTCCACAGTATAAATATGAATTCACTCAATCATTCGTCTAACCAGTCCTCTGTAGTCGTTCACCCGTTATCACATTTCCCGCTCGGCCCACGCTAGTATTAGCATTGTCGTTTTGACCGTAATTAAATCTTGTAAATACTTATAATATCGTGTGACGTGATGTTTTGGACTAGCAAGTTTGTCGTTATTGCAAAAGCTTTGGTCAATCATATTATGAGTAATGTCATCTAATAAATCAAGGTCGCCCTTTTCCAGTTCTAGCTTAAATCTACGGCGATAGCGGCATTGAAAAGTTTTTATTGTTACATAAAATTTATAAAGTAGGTACACAATAATGCTGAAAATACAGCCTTATGTGAAGTTTAAGTGTCAAATTAGAGAAACCATATTCCGATCAAAGCCAAGAATTCCTCTTTTCAATACTAGTTATTTATCCCAATCACAATTCTCATATTTATACTTTATAAGTAAATAAATAGAACAATCCTCTTAATTGGAAGGTCAAATTCGGTCACCGTACTTCAAAGTTACTTTAATAATACTGTTACATAACACTTAGCGAACATCATTATTTTTTTAACAAGGTTATCTGATCGGGATCAACGCTTGTATATTTGGCAGTAATTTTACCATCAGCAAGCTCATTCCCGAATTTCAGAATTTCCCATTTCAATACTCTTGTTAACTATCCCAATTACAATTCTCGTGTTCATGCCTTATAAATAAATCAATCCTCTTAATAATAATTGGAACATCAAATTCTTTCACCAGTAGGTGATTTAATAATTTATTTTACATAAAACACTTGGTAGTAAGGCTGTTAATCAAATATTGTGTAATTGACATGGCCAATTTTATTACGAAGAAAACGAAAGCAAAAATGACGCAGATTTGGGCTTATAACGTGAATCAGTAATTTACCTGTCATTGAACTGGAAAAGAATACCTAGATACTAGATACATTATATTATTATACCGCGATTAAAATGTCTGTTTTGTTTCGATTGTAATTGCTTCTTCGAAAAGCTCCTATAAGCTCTCATATTTCATGGTTAATGCAATGCGTTACTCCAATTATGAGCGCGTTAATTGCGACCGCTATACGGAACGCCGCTTAGTATTCTGTTTAACGCGTCTCAAGCAAGCATTCACCTTGCGCTTGTGTTCGTAGAATATTAATTTAAAGAGGCACATTAACGTCAAGATCGTTATAGTTTAGAGTATACTTTATATCTTATTTAGCTAGTCACTTTAATCTAAAATGACTAATTAAAGAGTTCCTTAAGTTTTCTCTTTACGCAAATGTATTCTGATAATCTTCTTCGTATTAGCCTACCCAAAATTGCTTATTGTTGTATAGGTATATTTTACATTCAACAAACCTTAATCACAATTTCATCATTCACACACATTCAACAAATTCATTGAAAATGTTGTTGATTAATGTTATTAATTCCGAATGTTGAATAGGAGCACCTCAATTTATACGCAGTTTTCCTTCACAAGATTTTTCATAATATTATCAAACAGTATTGTTAAATTCGTAACTTGAATAATTTTATGTGTATTCTATTACTAATGTGATGAAGATTGACCAAGAGCTTCTACTGGTAATAGCCTACATCAAACACGACTAGGGCGGTCAGTTAACGCCAACCTGAGTACCGCGACCTCCGTGTGTCAGGCGGCCGTGAGGGCGTGAGGGGGCGCGGGCGCGGGGTGGGGCGGTGCCGCGGGCGGACTGTCCACGGCCCCGCACGCCTTCAGCTCCGTAAACACCTCCGTAAAGAAACCCGGCTCGGAGTTAATTCTTAACATATTAAAAGATAATCGGTCCACGATCAATAGACATCGGTCCCAAAATTTATCTTTGGAATCTTCGACTAGGAAGGGCTTGAGCGGGTAGGATATTTCGTTGCCCATGTAAGAGTAGGACAGATAGAGGCAGGTCAGCACGACGGCTTGCAGTTCTTGCGGACGGCCTATCCGCTCCCCGTCGACCAGCTCCCGCACCAGCATGTAGACGAAGACGACGTTCGCCGGATTGATGAACGCCACGTCCTGGAATCGAAAACGATGATAATTATATACCAGCGTCAAGAGGAAATAAGGAAATCATGGATTGTATTCGAGAAACAGTTATAAAAGGTTGTTAAAGAAAAACATATATATTTATAACTTATATAAAAATCTAATAAATTGCATTTATAAGTATTTGAAATTTCATCCTTTCGAGGGCATTCGAGTTTTGATTACTACTTGGAAATTTGCAAGCACTACTTGTACGAAATTAGAGAGAAATTTATTTTACTTTTATAATTAATTAAAGATCATTCATGTGATATAAGCGGAATATGACTACTAGAATCTATACATTTAAAGCTATTGCTGTGTAAGAAGAAAAATAAATAATTTGTTTTTCTGTTTCAAGGACATCGTTAAGCGTTAAATAGACTAATATTATTTGACAGCCGACAGTCGTATAAATTGACTTCATGGAATATACCTGAAAGTATCATTAGTCGTTTTTTACATCCTAAAAAAGAAGCTCTTAGTAGATGCATGGCAACACTGGGGGGACGTGAGTAATGAAATATTTCTGATTGGACAATAGACGGCAGCACCGAATGAAGGCGATGTTGGCATGTGTATCGATCGTACCGACGCCTACGTAGCTTCTACAAGCTCTGCTTATAAATATCTTATTAATACGTCGGCAAACTAAATTCCTTAGTTCGTCACGAAAACCGTAACATTTCTCTTTAATAACGGACACTTGGATAAGGTTAATGTTTCCGTATAATACCCCATTATAATATATAACAATTCGGTGTCGTAATTTTACTTGTTCCTATTATAACGCGAGGCCAATGTTTTCTTATAACATCTAATTGTAAAATACATTTCAAGGTCGCTAAGTCGCTATTTCACCCCCTTACATTCCCCTCATTAAATACGTCATGTTCGACTTCGCTATTTCTCTCGGTTTCCTATAAGTATTTCCCAACGTAACATTTGCTGTAGGTAAAATAAAATTCAGTTTTTATTTCTCATATTTGTGTTTAGTTTACTGAGCTCATACTCCTCTAATAAGGAGTAAGCCTAAGCAGGGTATATAAAAAGTCTATTTAATTTATTCTGATAAATATTTCCAACATCCTACAATAACCATCTTCACTTTAATAAATTAAATGTTCAATTTTAGTAAAATCACATAATAATTAGCAATATCAAGATAGGCCTCAAAGGTGTGTTACAACTGCAACACAGTCCTCCTTGATTCTCGTCCATTTTATTATAAAATTAAGGGAATTTATTACGATAATAAAATTAAAAATTAACACTTATCAAGAAGATATTAAAGGCTGACTATAAATATTAATTCGTCAGAACGAAGGTTCGTTGTGAATAATATTCGTTCTATTAACATCACATCGCATTTGCTCCATGACTCGGAAATTATAACCTTTAGAATTATATTGTGCGTAATGAAGTAGCAGCAAAAATATTATACAGTCGAAACATGACGAATATTTATGTAGATACATTTCATGTACTTATTCTTGTAAGCTGGGTAAAATCGAATCAGAATATCGAACGCCTAAAAAGTTATAACTAATAGCATATCGTAATTATATTATTCCTAAATGATAAGTTTTTTTTGCAAATTATTTATTTATTTTTGATATCAAATGACAGACTACATGCCAATTGGCATTTTTCACCAGTCACCCATGTGATGATGAAAGGTTGGGGTAAGTGCCTAATAGATGTCCATATAGACCAGAATACAAGCTACGGTATCTCCTGTCTGTCGAAGGCGAAGGAATGTCGAGGCGAATAACAGGAGTCTTCCGGGGTTGCAGGCGGCTGGTAGGGCCGCGTCTTAGCTAGTAATCTTCGGAAGGACGACGGTATGTGTGGCCGCATACTATGGTGAGAATCGAAAGGCATAGTATAAAAGGCATAAGGCTTCTTCCGAGTTTCGGGCCCATAGGGGGCGTCGTGCAAGGAGGGTACCGGTGCGTCCCGTTGGAGATCCCAAAGTCCTCCTATTAGCGCTGAGGAAGGCCACCGAGGGGGTTTTAGTGAAGTAAAAGTCTCACGTAACCCTGTATCTCCTCCCATGATACCGGGTACCTTTTGAAAGTTGCCCGCCCATAAACAAAAAAAGAGGTGTAGTTAATACAAAGTAATATTAAACAAGTTGTTGAGTTAGATTGCTCACTTGTGAAAACGTTCTCAAAATATTGCGCACAACGAAGCCTAAGCGTATCTGTTGACACAACAATCATGCCCTCATACGTCACGTGTGACCTCAAACAGATACAACGACAGAACTTCATAGATTATGTTCAGCATATTCTGAATCAATTTTTATCGTGAACTTTAACGTAATATCCCGCCTGTAATCCCTGCAGAGGTAGGCAGAGGAAAGTAGTACTCCCCCGAATTTCACCAGAAACCTTATTCATTCTATCGTGTAATAATTCCAAGGTTATTTAAAGTCTGAAAATTTTCTAAAATTAAAAAAAAACCTTAATTCTTAGCGGAGATTCGTCAAACATCGGAGCTCAAAACGTAACACGTAAAATGTAACATCACGCCCGTAATACGCGCAGTTTCATCAATTGCGTATTACGTCCAACGTAATACTACGAGTATGAGTCACCTCAGATGTAAAATATGAAGAAATAAAAGATGTAACTGTGAAATTATGTCAGATAACTAACAGCATATAATAAAAACCTTATTTCAATATCAATAGAGACTCTTGCTACAACTTTTCAACGTATGAATCGATTAAAGATTGGTCTGTTTTTCTTAAGATTTCCTCATTGATTTTCTAACATAACGCTATAAAACGCTAAATTCGTCCGATATCCGATAACTGACCAACTATAACCGCTATAAGTGCGCTCGGTCCAGGCTACAGGCAATTATTGCGGGTCGGCAGCTCAGTGGGGTGGGGTTGGGGAGAAGTACCCCTTGCTTTTGTTTTACCCTTGCGCTCATATCCTGTCCTATTACGTTACAAGTCACCCCTGTCTCGTTATAATGAGGGGATGCAAATAGCTTCGCTAACTTAAAAGATCAATGTACAAGATAGATACACAATTTTGCTTAGACATGTTAAAGACAGACTGAAATGGATTTCTGACATGACTTGTGGTTTAGTAGGACGAATGGTCATTATACCACCCACCATATCTGGTGTTGCTCATCTTGGCAGATCATATTGATTCCCACTCAGAATAAATATTTGTGTGGTGAGCACAAGAATTTTAATTCTGTGTCTGGGTGTAAAAAAAAAATACTATTTAAGTATATATTTACATGTAGGTACACATATATGAGAAGTCTTTTGTAGATATTCTTTTTTTATCTTCATGCCTGTTTTATCCGAAGCGGTAGTCTATATATTTACATGTATACATATATGAGAAGTCTTTTGTAGATATTCTTTTTATATCTTCATGGCTGTTCAGGCGGTAGTCAGAGGAGTGTAGTATACTCCCATGATTCTCCTGTTAAAATCTACGTCTCGCTGTGAAATAGGGAGCGAGCCTAATGCCATAAACTGGACATAAATCCAGACACCGGCCCACTACATAATCGGAAATATTATTTTAAATTTAATTATTTCACTAATAAGAAATAAAACGTCAATCCCATTTAAACGTAAAATATTGAAACAGTAAATATAGCAGTGATAGCCTAGTGGTTTGAAATTCGAACTCTCACTCCGGCAGATCGGGTTCAAATCTTGGCGCGCACCTCTTTATAAATATCCGTTATAAGTTTAAATATCACTTGCTTTAACGGTGAAGGAAAACATCGTGAGGAAACCTGGCACATCTTAGAGTTAAACAAAAAACGTTTTCTAAGGCGTGTGAAGTCTGCCAACCCGCACTTGGTCAGCGTGGCAGACTATGGCTTTAACCCTCACATTCTAAGAGGAGACCCATGTTCCAACAGTGGAACGATAAAAAGGGTCGAAAAAAAAGTAAAATTGATTAGTTACGATGACGTCAATCTGTTTTACGACTTACACCGTTCAGCGCGATTCGTTTCTTTCATCCGAAAAAGTAGTAATCCAGTCAATAGCCTCACAGATTGGAAACACTGAGCCCGGAAAATCGTAATCCGACCTAGGGCTGTCACTTAAACTCCGGCAATTACGAAATGGGAAATTTCCTCACCCGATCGACGTCCTACTGCTGCATACATATTGAACGAACCAAGTGGGCGCCATCTTGCTAAAGAAATATGAAGCCATCAACCTCACGAAGATTCCCGTAGATATACGAGCATAGGGTCGAAGTGCTTTTAGGAGCATTAAGGAGATAAATTGAGACCATAAGCAGTGTTAGGGATGTGCTTATGTATTATAATATATATTTTCTTCTATTTTAGAAATATATTCGCGTTATATAAAGAAGGATCTTGAAATATGGAACACTTTTCTTGTAGTATTATAATACTACCTAGTAACTTATGTACATATTATGTACATTTTGTAGTATAGAAAAAAAACTAATCTATGTAAAAAAAGTAACATTACGCCTGTAATCACCGAAAAGGTAGGCAGAGGAATGTAGAACACTCCCACGATTCACCAGTTACTTTTAAGTCCCACGATGGAATAGGTGGTGAGCCTA
>DWFO01002060.1:0-14414 GCA_018246595.1 Mimoniades nurscia nurscia | reverse complement strand
TTGTAGTGTTCGACCCGGGAATCGAACCCGGGACCTCCCGATCGGCAGTCGCACTTGCAACAAACACGACCAACTAATCCTTGTATGTATTTTCAATTAATCCTAAATCGCCTCACAAGATTAATAAACTCCGATTATTCCAAGAGTCTATAGATTCACCACATACATAGTATTCCATAGTGGGACGTAAAACCTACTTGGTAAAATCTCTTCGAGGATTACAGGTGTGATGTTACGTAGTAAAAAAGATGATATTAATAAGAAATTCAATAAATGTTAAATGTAAATATCGTTCATCCCCTATTACACGTTAGAACACAACATACAACGTGGGACCGCACCGCTCTCCATTGCCCATCCCTTGGGGAAAAACGGCGTAATTTTATGTTTTCATATTACTAAATAATACTTTCATTTCCTTCACCAAACAAAAAAATAAGCAAAAGTCGTTTACACCTGTGACTGTTGGTAAATGAACGGAAATTTTCCAGTAATGTTTTTCCCAAATACGAAATATCTAAGTAGAAGTATTATACAGGGCTTAGTCGCTGATAAGAAGAGCGCCCTAGGCTCATCGGACCGCGGCAGACAAAGTTTTTCATGGAACACAAAAGATCGCTCTGAATATACACACCAACAAACATTTTGCTTTTTAAATTAAAACCGAACGTTTTCCCAATCCCGACACCGTCCAAAAATATCTGTGTTGTTGTATTTTTAATGATTCCAAAAAATTGATTTTGTTATTAAATATTCTTCAACAGAAGTAGGGAATGTAAATTGTTATGAACATACCATATGTAAATTGTAATTAAAACAACATTTGAAACATTAAAAAAATGCCATCTAACACTGCACTGTACCAATGCAGCAGCGAAGACGCAAAGTAACAAGTTCAATTCAAGTTAGATACACCCAATAGTTCTCCGATACGGGGATCGAACCCGGGATCTCTCGATTAGTAATTGCTCTAGCAACCGCTTGATCAACGAGGCAGTCACTATATGCAGCTAACGAAAAATTATATATACTAATATAAAGCCATTATCTTCATTCGATCGAAGCTGGAAGAAACTGAAAGTTTATATTGTTTGAATAATTCTATTGACTAGAGGCATAACTTCGAAATACCTGTATCACAGTATGAAACTGGCCTAATCGTTCCTGATATACATATAAACTTGAACTATGTCGAAGTAAATAAAAATCTGTTCAATTCTAGTCAAAAAAGGCTTATATTTTCATTACTCTACTCATATACTAAATTATTGAATGAATAATATCCATACAGTTTCACATAAATACAAGTTTATTGTTAATGTTAATATAATAAAATGTTCATACCAAAACAGTCAAAAGTATGGCAGCTGACAAACACAGTTGATGAACAACAATCTCGAGCGGTCTGCAAAGAAATTAAGCTCATTGTTAATAAAATTAAGCTAATTGTTCCAAAAATAGTTTAAACAATTGAACAACTTCAAATTGAAAACAAATTTTGTTTTACTTTCGGTGAGCAATATTTATTAATTGTAATTTATTTTTTATGAAAGATTTTATGAAAAAAACTAAGCAAAAAATTCGTTAAAAATATTACAAAAGTGATAATTGAAATGTTTTTATGTGACTGGTATGTATGTATGTATACACCTTTTACATAGGGGAAT
This sequence comes from Mimoniades nurscia nurscia, assembly GCA_018246595.1. Taxonomy (NCBI): domain Eukaryota; kingdom Metazoa; phylum Arthropoda; class Insecta; order Lepidoptera; family Hesperiidae; genus Mimoniades; species Mimoniades nurscia. The sequence goes on along the minus strand of DWFO01002060.1, from coordinate 12,747 downwards.
GGTTGATCATGTTGCTTGTATATACCGTAGAAGTATTAAAAAACAGGACAGGCACGTGGAATCATCAAAGCCAAGCGAGCGCAGTCGACCGATACATCCTCGACTCCGAAACATGGCAGCTGCCTAGCGCACTCCTTAAACAACAATCGTGACCGCTCTACAAAGTAATGTCTAACTTACAAACTATCTACCAGTAATACGCTCTATTTTGTATTTGTACAATTATTTCTACACAACTGATTTGATAAATTTAAATGAAAATTGCGGTTCAAATAATAATTTGCGGTATTTCGAGTTTTGTATAATATTATAATAATGTCAGTAGTGTTGCCTCAAAAAGTCAGATAAGGTTGTTTTAAAAATAGATCAATATTATCATATCATTCAAAGTTATAAACATATTCACTTTGTATGTAAGTCTATATGGAACGTTTTGAATATACCACTTAAGAAAATTATTCACTATATTGAAATGTATGAAAGGAATCGAGCGCATGTGCACCATCGACGAAGCTTGCGAATGTACGGCCCTATGGCTCCGTGTGCCGGGCTCCAGTCGCGCTGTAGGACCGCGGACGGCTACACGTAGCACCGCTACGTCTCTACGCCCTACGAACTTCCAACGCAACGAAACGCGTTACCTTCGCATTATGACATATTGTTATAAACAGTGAATATTTACACCGGTGGGGTGCGATGTGAATTGTTGAATAATGTTGTTGGGAAAACTTTTGTTCTATATACATTTCGGACTTGTCTTCCACGTTGTAATATGTTTTAAGGATACTGTTGGTAAGAATTACGTCTCTACCTAATTTATAAATCAAAGATATTTTCAAGATACAATATCATGGAACAAATGATACCTTATATGTATCTGTATCATGCATATTTATTTGCGGCATCAAGTTAATTAAACGCAGCAAATAATGAATCAATTCATAGATATAAGTTTACAACTGTACTATACAATCCAGATATATTTTATTAAACAAAAGAAGATAATCTGATTCCTAATATAATAAGTGTAAGTTTTTTTTACTATAAAATTGAACTCTGTTCTTGTACACAAATACTCGTTGTAAATCTGTAATTGCCTGTCATTTATCAAAACATACATAAGCCTAAAAACACTTGTAAAATGTTACGAACGTTTACGACTCCACTTGGACGTTTTTGTTATGATAAAGCGGCCCGCGGGGAGACAGAAAAGTAAGGAAGTTTTAGTTTCGTGATACTCCGAAGAATCGTATTATGGTGACTGAAAGTATTCTTAACTCTTATTTTACGCCGACTCTACCAAATACATATTTTTATATTTGTTTGTAGAGCCTTTGTTTTCTTTTGTTTAAATAGTAAATAGTAGCAGTGGGCTGGCCATATCTGTCATAGGACCGATGGTCGTTGGAGCCAACGTGTCCTAGAGTGGAGACCGCGTCTCGGTAAGCGTAGCGTAGGACGACCTCCGACCCGCTGGTCCGACGACATTCGTAGGATCGCCGGTGGACGCTGGATGAGCCAAGCGGAGGACCGAGTAAAGTGGCACGCTCTAGGGGAGGCCTGTGTTCAGCAGCGGACAGCTGTGGGCTGGTGCTGATGATGATGATGATGATGTCGTATTACAGATAAAATGTTTTGTAAATTGACCAATTAAATTATACTTTAAAAGAACATAACAAGAGTTCGCGAAGAGCTTTCAAATATCATAAGCCTTTGCGCTTCGAAACGTACTTGTTATTACCGGATGTTACGTAAAGCTTTAGTATTGTCTGTGAATTAAATAGTATTATCATTGTTTTCTCTAGCCTTATCAAATAACTGATTTATTTTGTATTTGATTTACAATCTCCAAATTCTTTCAATAACTTAATGTAAAAACGAGATTATATCTTCGCAGTATGTAAGACATTTTAAAAACTAGAAAATTAATAATGTTTCTAGAAATAATATTGCGTACCCTATCATCTCTCTTAGATATCACATATACGAGTATGTTTAAAGAATAAGGTCAATTATTAAAATTAACTTATTAACTAATCATAATATATGGATTGGTCAATTATCTTGTTTTACTGTGTTTCCGTTGTGTCTGGACGTCGTGTCAAAGGGAGTCCCCCTTTGACACAACGTCAACATAAATAAATAAAATTAAATAAAGCATATGACTTCTACCAAATTGAACTTGGTCAAGATGGATGACAGTAGCCTTGACTCCGGTCTTTCTGACGGGAGATGTTTCTTAAATTGCGATCGCGAAAAGGTTTGTTAATGAAAATAATGTTTTGAAGACAATATTAAAACATTAGTACAATAAGTAGCAATGGAAGATTAGATATATTATGTGAAATATTTATAATTTCTGCTAAATATTTAACTACTGCTTTAATATAATGTTAGTAATATGTATATTATTTTTAGTAAATATATTCCAAGGATTTATTATTTACTAGTTTTTAATAATCATTTCTTCGGTTCGTTGCTATGTCATATAACTAAAAGTTATCCGAATTTTTTCTTTATATATTAAAATAAACGACTATTGTTTCAACATATCAGAGCCTAGGTTATTCAATGATTCGCGACGAATCGTTAATAGATTACGACGATACTGATTTTCCTTCGCCAGTTATTGAATATTTCATTCGTGTTTCTGTAACACGTACTTATAAAAAATCACTCGAGTCGATTGATGCGTAAATATCTAGCGTAGCTCACAACCGTCTCTACATAACGCTTCTCGACATACAAGAAATCAATTTCGAAATTACTATACGGGGAAATACACTCGAGGTTTTTGTGAATGTTGACACAATGTCCATCCATTTCGACCCTCGATACCTATATAGATATCGACTTGTAACGCGATAGTTAGGGAGCGCCCCTCCCCTGTTTCTGGGACACATAATGTGTTCCGCCCATGCACAGTTATTATTCTTGGAACCTCCACATTAATGTTGTAACTCGAGCCGGGCGTTACTTGTCTGTTGTGGAAAAATGGACGCCACTGAACATAACGCCGTTGAAATCAGGTGTATATATAACACAATACGGGGTAATTACTCTCCATTGTTTGCGATTTTGTGAACAATGAACTGTAATTTTGTTCGAGTGCGAATAATTTGAGGTACCTACCTACTCCCGTATTTTTTATTCAAAATTGATCTACTTACATATGTTGAATTGATGCATCATAAAGAGCTGAATGAAAAAACAATGAAGTTCGACGACATTGTCTAATTTGCTTAATCCATGACCCGGAAATGTAAAGTTTATTGAACTTAGTAAACCAAAAACAAACTGAGTGTTTCCTGTTTTGTATTTATTGTGATTTAATAACACAAATGTACAAATTCTATAACACCACGTGAGTATACGAGAGCGTTCCGTGAAACCGTAAGACGACATTCATTCGATTTTCCAACGTAATTACGGCCTAATGGGTTTTTTGTTGACAAAATACACGATTAACATTACAAGTGGAATGAATCGCGCACGTTTGGATATGTAAGCAGTGGATTATCTTTGTTTAATTATGTTGGAAATGAAATAAATTTGACTAGAGAGAGAATTATTAATTATCGTATATCGACATTTTGCTTTTGTTGCTTATTTATATTAATGTAGCGAGAACGAATGAATAGTAAAACATTTTCAGTTGTACGACCATTTTAAAATGCTAATCATCTACATATAAATAAACAACCAATTAATAAAGTAACTATTAGTTTCGAGCAATTTCTGCCATGTTTTTATTGCGGTTGGAGAAAAAAGAGAGTGAGATGAGTGAGAGTGAGATAAGTGGAAAAAAGAGGGTGAGAGTGAGATGTATGGCACCAGAATACCACCACCTATTCCGTAGTGAGGCGCCAAATTAGCTGATGAAACGTTGGACTGTACTAGACTCTTCTACCTATCTCTTCAGAGATTATAGGCGTCACGTTTCATTATTATGTATATTATAGTAACTAGTTATGTTATAATATTATAGTACTTTTCACCGATGCAATTTACCGCTCGGTTCCGGCAAATTCAATTGTCATTAATTAATTCCTGTGTAATTTTTAAGACGTCATTTCTTAGCGATCAATATAAACCGTGTCGCTGATATAAGCTATTAAATTGAAAATTAAGTGTTCATATGAATTTCGTACTTATTAGCTCAACATTTTTGAATACATTTTATTACCTGTTACTCAAATTGTTATAACCGTAATAATTGCCTTTCATCAATAAACTTAAAACTTAAAAGTAACTGGTGAAATGTGGGAGTACTGTTAATTCCTCTGCCTACCTCTTCGGGGATTATAGGCGTGAATGTTACTTTTTTCCTTTCATACTTAAATAAAAAAAATGGAGACCCTAAATCATAAAGTTTGTGAGAAAATATCAAGTAACAAGTGCAAGTCGTATAGTTAATTCTAAGATCACATTTGTTGTCACACAAAGAACATTATATCACAGAAATAGATGAGTGACACCGTGTTAAATGTGGTAGTTTATGAATCACGTAACGTGTGAATTATAACCAACATGGCCTCGCACTTCGAGCTTTATGTTCGCAAAATAAAATGTATCTTCATAAAATAGGTGCTTCTGTTTATATAGATGGCGCTATTTTTCAAATGTTTGCGGGTAGTCTTAAGAGGGTTCGCCGAAGTTAATTTTGGCCTGAGACACGCAACAGGGTAAGTCTAAGATGGAGTGGCAACATTAATAAAATTTATGTGTGTGTGCTTACCCCTTGGTGTTGTTGTGCGTATATCAATCTGATGTTAGCAGGCCTGGTTGGACTATTATGGGCAACGTGAATAAATAGCGTTCTTATATTCCGTGTACAGTAACAGCGCGCTAAGTTTTTTTTTCATCGGTACCCTGAACAATAAATAAGTCTCTACCGTTTCCAAGTCCTTTGTTGAATTGAATACATTGTTCTTTTCGGACTGTCCAATACATATAAAATTGTCACTAGAATATTCAGTTACACTTCTTTAAGAAGTTAGTAGTCTCAGAAACCGGTGTGCGTTTATGAAGACAATGAAGAGGGTTACAAATATGTATTTGCCTCGTGGTGATTTTGGCGTGAGACGGTGTACTAAAATTATTTTAACAATTCAATTTCAATTTAATACATTTTAGTTTATCTTCCAATCGAACACGGTATACATATCCAATGGAAATAACTGCAACAGTTCCAGCGACATCAACAATGGGTGAACTATGTTCTTGTTCAATTTGGCCGGTCGCTATAATGACATGTCGTGTCGGCTTCCGGCGTGCACGCTCACCCCGACATGGCAACTGCATCGGCAACAAAATAACGACTAAAAGTAATAATAATGCATAATTGAGTGAAAGCTCAGCGCGTGCCGTGTTATATAAGAGTACTTTACAGCTTAAGGGGGTCGAAACAGCTGCGTGCGAACTCACATCTGCCAACCCTAGCACGCACACATATTCAACTTGGCGTCGTAAACGATTCACGCACACAACGTGTAGTGGCTCAACACACGCGCACACCTTGCTGTTATTCAGTAGGGTGTTACCCCACCGTGACAGCCAGCCAGGGCTGCCCGATAACAGCTTTGTTTTTACTTGTTGAATGCGCTTGATGGATGATCGCCGATGATTGATTGTACACGTCTTTCGAAGTGTTTGACGGCAATAGATTTTCACAAAGCAATAAACCTTTTACCTTCGACCACGTGTATTATTCGTTCGGTTGTGCTTAAACGATTGTGGCCCAATGGCGTTATTAGCTCGATGTTTCCGTCATTTCTTATTTTTATTGCTGTTAATTTATCACTTCAAGCGGTCGTTTTCAGGAACTCTATATTAAAATGACATTAAAACATCACACAATTACAACACTTTATGTTAGGTGCATGCATGTAATATATTTTTTATTGGAACATTATTCAAAATATAAAATTTATTTATTTATAATGTCCTTGACTGCATGTTGCAAGACCTTACTGTAAATTTCATTACGTTATTACCGTAATAAAATAATTTTATTACAATGTATTGTTATCTTTAGCTTTAAAAATATCTAAAAATTTTCTTCCTTTATATGTCTATAATTCAGTAGGTATTCCACGGAGTTATTACAGCAACTTTCTCACATGAATCCTGCAGAAACTTGAGAAGCAGCCCTATTTTCAATTTAATCAGTTAATGTATCATTGTGCTCTGAGCTTTCGGTTTTACGACTTGCAATAGTATCGCAGAGTTTAAAAGGCGGGTCGCTACGGCGCCGGCGCCCCGAATTTATGTTCGAAAATAAACTAGTGCAGGTATCGAAGTTGCCAAAGGCGGTTCATGCGAAAGAGCTAGAAAATGACCACTATTATGAATCAGTTCGAGAAATTTATCTCAACTAAGTTGCGACTCAATCCCGTTGGCACCGAATCGATTTAAGCTTAAATCGTCCCAATCAAAGCGAATACTGACACGCAGGTATATTAGGTACATGGTCTTATTTATTTATACAATGTTTTTGATTATTCCCTTTATCAGCTATCGAGGTAAGTTTCTTAATCTTGTCTTATTAGGCTGTCATATGATTCCATGCATTGTTTGAATATTTATTAGTTTAAAAATATCATGCCACATATTTCACACGAACCAGCATCAGTGTTGATTACGGTATCATTTTTATATTTACTCCCTCGGTGTGGTAATACAACTCTACACGCGAATTTAGAATATAAAAAATCATACATCCCGAATGTTCTTAATTCCGGACCTTTGATAATATACCTACGATGATATATACGAACATCCAGTAAAAGAGACGAACGTTTCCAACACGCCGAGATGACAAAGTGAATTCGCTCACTGAAGTAATAATGTACTTTAGGAAATTTAAAAAGATAAGGAGTCCGCCTGAAATTAAACGATGTTACCAATGTTCATTATAAAATTTTCTGGAATGGATGTAATAATGGCCAGCCTTTGTGGTGCGCGTCAGTGCAATGAATAGTTTCGAGAGCGATTATTTTTAATAGAAATGCTAATATTACAATCATATTTATTAAAACACCCATTGCAATACTTTTTGAATAAATTTATGAATTTGTCACTGTCTTAAAACTATTATGAATATGGATTCATATTAAAACATTGGTATTGTTTTTGCAGTATCTTTGCTTTATTTGCTGATTTTCATATTTCAGTTCATTAAAGATGGTGGTGTTTTTATATGTGGCGTATACTTCTTTTTTCCTTACGGATCAACTAGTTCAGGCTTGATAGTTGCATCTAAAAATACGTATATATTTTGTGGTTGTATCACTCTTCATTTGTTTCGTGCATCAAACGTAGTTCATGTTTGTTTTTAATCAGTCCACCAGTTCGAATATCGTTATTTCTTCCATTTGTTTTTTCAAAATTGTCAATTATAGACTGGTGTTTATAATGGACATTTGTTTTTATTCGCCAGTTCGTGGAATAGTTTCGAAAAATTGATCGAATTATCTTTGATGTTTTGTGTGTTCGTTATCTGCTATCATCATAATCTATATTTTGATTACTGAAAACATCGTGATAATACGTAATTAGATTGTGTAGGAAGATTCGAACTTACTACAATGTGATATAGTTACTCAAGGATGAAAATTATTAACGTCATTATTAACTGTATTGTCGTTCCACTGTCGGACCCGGGGCTCCTCCCAGATTGAGAAGGGTTCAGGTCCATAGTTTACGACACAGGTCGAATTCTAGTTGCAAGACCTATTTTAGAGAACGTTATTAAGTACCCTTAAATAAGTAGATTTCAATGTGGTATTTAAGTAATTTACTTCTTCTTCTTCGTCCAGTCGATAGCTGATCGTGAGTGATCAGCCAACGTCGTGAAAGGATTAGTCGCAATGTCCAGGGTGCGCCGGGCAGTGTATGTTCATACATAATCAGACATTTGGTGCTTGAGGAGGCCTCTTTCATGAAATTTGCTGAATCCACTGATTGCAACGTCAGTCTTTTGTAATGGAAACTGGTAATAAAAACCTCTACGCAATGACTACCCTCATTCAGAGAACTAAAACGACGACCCGTTTTATCTTATTCGTCAGACTTTACCATACATGTATTTTATTTTTAAAAACTTTCTGTCTAAACTCTTAAAGACCTAAAACCTCTTAATGCCAGGCTAGACTGGTCATTGTTCGTTCGACCCGAACATCACCATAGTACCGAATGATTACTTCGACCGACCAGTTTTATAGTATCTCCTATAAAACTCAATGAATTCGAAGAACAATCCGTTACAGGTTACTCCCTATGGATGCTATGGGTACCTATAACCATATATCCGTTCTACAGTTTTACGGCTACGGCCATGGCCGTGGTTTTATAGGCCGTACTAGTTCGGACAAGCGTTTAGGACGTTGTCGTAAAATGTCATTATTAGAATTGGGTTATCTTCGGTGAAAAGTTCAGTGTCGTCATTCGTGTAATGATGGATTTCGTTATGTTATGCAATGACCTAATGATGAGGAAGTCACTCGATCCGTATGTTGCAACTTATGATCCTTATGTTTGAGTGAATTAAACTTCTATAAATCCTCTGTATTAGTGAGCTACTGCGAAAAGGCTTTTCTGGAATTCTCCATCTTACTAAAAACCAAGAAAGAAATGCACCCCAATCGAAAACGAACCAAAAATAACTGCAAATATTGAAACTAGTCTTCGAGGACCATTTAAGAAAATGAGATTTTAACTTCTCGTATTTTTATTGAAGTTCGATGTTTTAGAGGTTATAACTTCAACTTTACAATACGACTTCCGCTTCCACCCTCGCACTTAGCGTCGCTTGAAACTATTCCATGTGAGTAAAGTTTTCCATCAAATACTTTACGATTGTAATATTGGTGGACATATTGAAATATAAAAATATACTTTAATGCAGACAACTGGATTTGACCTAAATAATTTATTTCATATATTATGAACATATTATCATGCATGTAGACCTTATATATGTAGAACCTACTGTGACTTGTGGCTTACAATTACCTAGATACACTAAACTAGTCTTTTAAACATCATATTTAGAAACCATAGCTATCTTGAACAGATCGCTGTTCTAATAATCATATAGTGTACCAATATTGAATTTGATGTTTCGTATTAAACTATCAGAAAGAAAAATGGTAATTAAACATAGTTATACTGATTGTTCGTCAAATATAATTTCTATAATAATAATATCTCGGGCCATATAATATAAAATAGATAGTTCAATGATAAAGTAGATAGTTCAATTATTACAACCTGGATAGTTCAATTATCGGATATCACTGAAAGGGCTGCTGCCCTTGCAGTTTGATTCGTACGAGCCCAGTCGTACAAGTTGTCGTACTTAAGTTTTATATCACGGTGTAATTCCCTTCATGTAGGATATAAAGGTTTATGTTAAGTGTCTTCGTGGACGCGTCATTATCGTTCATTTATTTTTGTTGTTATGTAACCCATGAGTAAGTATGCATATAATTTATAACTATTTGAAATCATCATCATAATAATAATAATAATAATAATCATCATCGTCATCATCCTATCTCAGTCCACTGTTGGACACAGGCCTCCCCAAAGAGCGTCATCGCGCCCTGTCCTCGGCTTGCCGCATCCAGCTTCAGCCTTTCAGCCTTTCGCACATCACCATCCTACCTGGCCGGAAGGCGTTTGAAATCAATATGTTGTTATTAAAATGTGAAAGAGAAAAAAAAAATATTTCGTAAGTAATGTAAATACTACACCTTTCAAAATACTGTTATAACATTTTTTTTTAGTCACGACAATACAATGTATTTGATGATTGTTGGCCCATTTCCCGGTACCAAAAATTTATTTTCGTACTGTAATGGACTAAAGTTCGCCGCTATAATACACTCATATTTTGTGATAAAAGTTTTCCAATTAAAAATTACGTCATAAAAAAAAAGAAAACAATGTAATACATTTATTAAGTAAATATTATATTAGTAGAATGTGGCAATGTGGGCATTTTGTACTGAAAACAAATGGGTAATTGACAAATGGAGCTATCGTAACTTGCAACATTAGAGGAATCGTCGAAGTCATACCGATCTTTAAGTACTATTTTAACACTAACTTACGGGGGCACCGTGTCTTAACATGAAACACTTCAGAAGCTCGTACAACAGCTTGCATGTTCCGGACTCGACACTCTCTTTAATGTCATGTGGTCTTCCTTTAAATAAATCCCAGTAAATATTATCTTCAATAGGTCCAACGCATACGTCATCACTGTGTTGTAGAGCCGTTTGATCCAAAGGACCGTTGAGGACTGCCAACCGTAATATGAGAGTAATAGATTTCTGTCTGATTTACCAGGTTGCTTAATTACAAGCATAATTACGAACTAAGTTTAATGGACACATCCAATACAAAAACCGACCTTTTGACGTACAACTAGACGAATCGCTTTGGACACTCCACGTTAATTAAGCCTATGAAAGCTTTTTTGATTAATTGTTGTACTTGTAATAGTGTTACCGTTATCAGTAGAAGCAAGAGCACATTTTTGAATCCACTGATCATTTAAAAGTCAGAACAGATGGCACTGTTTCGAATTTTAAAGTGAAAATGGCCTTGCAATAAAAAAAAGTCACGGGCGTGTAACGTTTAAACAAAAGGCAATTTGGAAAAATGGAATATTTTCATGCGAGCGCGCCCCAGGTGTGAGCGGCGTTCAGAGTCTATCACGAATTCGTTTTTATCACCAATCGGACCCTTCATCTCCAATATACTGGCTTTAATGGCACTCCATTGTAATACAGTCGTACGACGGCTCGCTGGATTGGCATCGAGTTATGCTTACCCGGTACTTTGTAAGAGGAACATGTATTCAAAATTACGGGCAGAGGCTTAGCCGAGATTTATTGGCATTCATTGTTCCGTAACTTACGTCTATATAGGAGTTTAATTGTCCATGAAATAATCAAATGTAAAATATTAGTCATAATTGTGGTTCGGACATGTGGAGAGAATTGCTGATAGAATATTGGCAAAATTGACAGATGTACAATGCGAGTGTTGATCACGTGCCAGGGGTGATCAAGACTCAGCAATATTGACCAACTAGATCAGATTACTCACTTATTAGAGGATTTATGTCTCCGAAAATGGTATGTATGTATGAAGAAAGTGGTCAATGTATTACACATTTTAGTATTCTAGAACATTCAATAGGTCGTCTTGACATTCCGTACAGCCATTTACGAACTGCAGGCATCACTTATCACCAGGTGTTGAATTTGGAGTTTGCTAAACATTTATTGTTAATAAAACTGCATAATCCAATACAATTTTGTATTTTTATAAAATCACCTGCTTATATAGTAGGTACAAATTCCAAAGCGGTTTTTTCTCAAACCTCCATTTTAAATAAATGTGAACAATCCTTGATCTGCGAAGTGGATTTTCACATTAAATTACCTTGTCTCGCCAATTGTTGTTTACAGTATTGAACTGATGATGCTCCGCACTTCTGCAATGTTGTATCTGCAATCTGGCGCAATCATACTTTCTGGCACATGTGATATTTCAACTTTAAAACAATACACGTAAGATAAATCTGGTCGTCACGTGCGCGCCTGATATGAAATCCGCGCAGTAGTTCGACGCAAATGTTACGGGTTAAGTTTACACATATTGTATTTATATTAGGTCTATGTGACTATGTCACAGTTCCGTATGATTTTCTTGCACCTGTTATATGATGTTAGTATTAAAGTATTTTATTATTGCACTGACTGACCCGTTTTTCCTGAGGATACTGAACATGCCTACTGAGTCGATGGTCGCGCGTTCGATTCCCAGTCCCACCCAAGACAAATGTTCGCATGATGAACACAAAAATTTCTTCTATATCCGAATATAAAAGAATCCAATGTATTTACATTGATGACACCATCGTTATATTAATTAGCAAATAAACCAATAGTTACGAAATGCACAGAGCCCAAAAATATATTAACTTTAATTCCACATGAATTCGAATTATTATTTATAAATACGATTTATTTAAATTACAATATCGCTTAACTTACATAAAAATTATTCAAATCTGATCATTTTACCCCACATCTGCTCAAAATACAATGTTTTACCTTCACCCTCCGCATCCACAAGCATTATTAACATGTAGTGTCATAAAACACATTGTGAACCAGCAGTTAAATGTAGCTCAACGTGCCTAAGTTTAAACTAACACAGCGTACGTACCGTCACGTGTATGAAACAGATTCGCGGCACCTGGAACTAACTGCGCGAATGACGCCCTCGAATACGTCTTACAGTAAATCCGCTTCAGTAAGTTGAATACGGTAAATCTTAATGCGTTAAATTTATATTCAAGCTTGCAATGTGTTATTCCAACATCCCATACACCTGTATCTCCCCGAATGGTAGGCAGAGAAGTGTATTTAGTACCCTTTCACGATTCAGCATTTATCTTTATTCTCTCTACTTGCCTTTTACATTAAATTATATATGTACTAGATTTTCATGTTCGTAACATCGGTGTTGAATCCTGCGTTTGATCTACCCGTTGGTACAGTCATTACTGAACCAGATTATTGGGCAAGGGGTAGTGCGTTCTATTTAAATTCGTGAAAAACGTTATACATATTTATTAATAAATGTATATATTTAATATTCTCTCGTTTTCTGTATTCATTTGGGACATCTTAATGCTTACTTTGATGTGAGTATTAGCGTATC
>DWFO01002059.1:0-14415 GCA_018246595.1 Mimoniades nurscia nurscia | reverse complement strand
ATCGAACCCGGGACCTCCCGATCGGCAGTCGCACTTGCAACAAACACGACCAACGAGGCAGTCGGTGTGGGGATAATGAGCTTAACCCCACGTCGGGAGCCTAAGTCCAGCAGTTGACTGCATTAGGCTGATGATTATTATTATTATTATTATTTTAACGTTTTTATAGTACCTCAAGCCTACACTGACACGCTGTCTAGTGTGAGGTTCCAAATCTCCTATATCTTAAAGAATATATTGGAGAACATGAATGGCGTCCATTTTTATTAATATATTGGTGGATGTTTATTGAAACACTTATCGCGTCTCGTCACGTAGGCATTGTACAACAGAGATTCACACTTAAAAATAGACGTGGTTATGTTTAGCTCAATCGCAGAACTGGCGTTATTAAACTTCATTAAAATTCAACACGTAGTCTGACACTACAATCCCATGAAACGTAACATCACTCCTGTATGCCTAAAAAATAGGCAGAGGAATCTAATATACTCGTTTCACGCTGTTTCACCAGTTACGTTTATGTCCGACTATGGAATAGGTGATGAGCCTAATGCCATACACTGGGGATATTTCCAGACTCCGAACCACTATAAGAAAATTTAAATTATAAAATCCAGTAGTGCCCGACCCGGGATGTGAACTCAGGACCTTCCGACCGGCAGTCGCGCTCGCAACCAACATGACCAACGCAACGAGGTTGTCAATGCTATTAACTTTCAGTCAAATTTTAAAACTTAAATAAAACTAAACTAAGACTTACGCTACTACTACGCTATTACTACGCTAAAACTTAATCCGAACTGGATAAGTATTCAAGTAGTTTATATACATAACAAAATGGCGACTACACTTCGAGTTATCTAAAAGACATATCCGTGTTGTATAAATTAAATCTAGCATACATTAATGCTAAATTCTATTATTATTATTTACATTAATGCTACATACGTTTAAAACTGTTCTTTGATACTGATCTCACTACAGATCATTGATAGAATAATAACTAATGAATAAATACACAATATTGCTATCCGCCTAAGTTTATAACGGTATATATATTATGTGCATAGAGGTATACATATTCATACTTATATATAAGGATACTTCCTTTAAACAAAAATTAAAAATAGAGAAGTTTGTTGCATACAAACAATACATGAAATGTATATACATACTACCAAAATTTTATCCCAACTTTAAAACTCTATTAAGTATTTATTCCCAACTTCGTAAGTACAGGTAGGGTACTTCGTTTGAACAACGTCAGAATTTCGTTACCAGAGTGTAGGAGTCTGCGTAATAACTTAAAGTAGGTACTGATGAATAAAAGCAGTTTAGTGAATTTCGCAGGGTTTTACATTGAAATTTTAGGGATTCCTTAGGGATTTATTTAATAAGTTAGTGTGAATGTCGACTGCGTCGTTAGTCGAGTTATTGTAAGTGCGACTGCTGATCGAAAGATCCTGGGTTCAAACTCGGGGTTAGGTACTATATTTTTCCTTATTTCCTATTCTATAGTGGACGTCAGCGTAAGTGGTGAAACGTGGAAGTGTACAGGACTCCCCTGCCTGCCTGTCTGGGAATTTCATATTCATTATCATACAAAATTTAAGTTGATCAATTCGCAGGTGTGAAATACGAAGTTGAATTTAGTATAAATGCGCTATAATGCAAATTCAGATTTGTATTATTACAATTCCCCATTAGAAAAGTTTGGAGATCGAATAAATGCTTTGTTAAATTGAATGTTGCTAGTTTAAAGGTGAGGGAAAGATCATGGAGAAACAAATATGTGTCTTACGAGTTCTTCACCAAGTTCTATATAGCCGCGGATTATTTCCTAACTCGTGGCAAATGATGGGCTTAACCTTCCTAAATTTGTAACGAAGCCCGTATGCCACATGTAACAGATAAAAAGGTCGACTATACGATGATTATAATGACGTAAAGCTGATGATGACACTGACCCCTAATACTTTGGTATACAATGCACATTTACATAAAACATATAAATATCATAATATTTACCTCAGCGGCAACTAATAAGAAGCAAAATGAATGCAGTCATTTAAACGGAATTTGCTTTAAAATATCACACAGACGATTTCAGAGAAATATTGCTTGTCGTGATCAAGCAAAAAAGAAGGAAAAACAGTACCTTAACTAGAATATTCATATCGATGATAATATAATGATTAAGTACCTATATAAAACGAATTACGTTACTGATAGACATTAATAATGACAAATGTCTAAGAACTATGGAATTCGATTGAAAGTCAACGCGGAAATTCCAATACTAAGAGACTAGAAAAAACCTTCCAGCGTGCGGTATTTTTGATACGGTGTTTGGGTGAAATTTTAGTCCAAAATAATAGTCTGTGTTGCTTCAACATATTTTAATATGATTATAAATAACGAATAGGTACTTACACGTCACAAATACATACCTACCTACATTCGCATGAATTTCTTGTTCTTGATACTTGTACCTAGTGTTAGGGTCAACATTTAAAAATTATTCTTTAAGTGAGTACGAAACATCACGCCTGTAATTGCCGAAAAGGTAGACAGAGTGTAGAACACTCTCACGTTCCACCAGTTACGTTTACATCCCACTATGGAATAGGTGGTGAGCGTATTGCCGTACACTGGTCACATTTCAAGACTCCCAGCTACTATTAGAAAATCTAAATTAGAAAAATTTTGTTGTGACTGACCCGGGAATTGAACCCAGGACCTCCCGATCGACAGTAGCACTTGCAACCAACACGATCAACGAGGCAGCCTACTTAAGTTAGTATTGTTCTTAACATCATTGAGAAGAAATACGTTTTTCTGTTTTTCTCTATAATAAATTTAGATATTCGGTCAGTGGTGTCAGTAGGTATACAAACCTGTTTTTAGTCACTTTTCTTGTTAGGGTAATGTGTACGTCATTTGAGCGCATAGTAATCTGGAGTGACGATGCAAAATAATAATAATATATAATAATATCATCCTCTTCGAGGAGTACAGGCGTGCAGTTGCTTTTTTTTATCACGGGACATCTCCACACACGGCGATCTGATCCCAAAGTAATCGTCAAGACAGCTTGCGGCATGGTAACCAGATGGCTGATAAACTACATATATAGATATAAATATATAGGTACTTAAATAGATATTTTTTTACACCCAGATATAGAACAAATATTTGTGCTCATCACACAAATATTTATTCTGGGTGGGAATCGAACCCACGACCTCCGACGCAACAGTCAGGTTCTCTAACCACTGCATCAACGGGCCAGTCAAATGGCGCGCGGCGGTATGATACGAAATGCCCATTAACCTAATCAAAAGAAAGGGAGAGAAAGAGAGAGAAAACTTCTAACTCAGTTCAAAATTATTAATTGATAACAATAAACTGCCAAATTACATGTCTCGATTATCTATGGAATGCTATTGATGGTGAAGTTTATGAAGTAATAAATGTAATACTTCAGTTTGTGAACTTTTATAGTCAAAATTCCGTGAACATTAAATTATTGTAAATGTTACCCATACAAAAATTACCAGTATGCAGTATGCAGTTGCTAAAGAATAAAGAAAAATCGCTAGATCAATTGTAGGTAAATTTAATACTGTTAAAATTCAACAATACAAAACGTAGGAAATAGAGACTATACAAATTAAAATAAACAGTAACGAACGATATAATATACGAGTAGAGGTGTATAGCTGATGTATATAAATGCAAAAATCATTATTAAGTACAATGTTTTCAATACAATAAGGAGTATATACTATAATAATATATAAATGATACTATTTTTGTACGAAGATATTAAAAAGCTTTTTGGACACTTATACATTTATATCAGTCAAAGTTAAACAAAACTACAGCATGTAACATGGTCTAGAAATTGCTATTGCTATTAATTTAGCACGAGTTTACTTTATGTAGCTAATGGTAAGATTATAATACATTTTTGTCAATACTAATGACCCAATAAAACTTCTAAACAAAATGTCAGTTTAAGTTTGTTATGAGGCTATAGCATTAAGTAGAAATAAAAATTTTAGAATCAATTATAGATAAACTAGAATTCTATCTAGAATAATTACGGAATTCGATCCTAAAATAGTGATAATAGCATTGCAATTATTACCTCATTACATATCTAATTTGTAGTGTCATGGGTCAATGCCATCATGTGTGTACAATAATTCAGTGTGAAAGTGATGTGGGTTCATTTAAATAAATATTACACGTAGAACATATTATTACATTCTAGTTTTTCATAATTATTCACATTTAACACGCATTCATGCATACACTAAACAGAGATCTACTTTATACTATTTGTCCATAAACTAATCACAACGCCTCTAAATCTCTACAGCATCAGGGAATATATGATCCAGATATGCTTGGTCGAAACTTTGTAGCGGTTTTGGTCTATTTGTTTTAAAACTCACTGGTTTTCCGTCACCTGTAGCGTTTCTGTTGAATCTCGATGCGATTTCTCTGACCTTTCCCGGGCGGGGCATTTCCTCAGCTGTATTTTGATTCATATGTTGTACTTTACGTTCGTCGAAGAATCGTTCTTTTTCTTTATCTTTTGTTGCCAGATTAACATTCTTATCTTGGACTTTTCGATTATATGTCGATCTGTTGTTATCGCTTATAATACGGTTGTCTTCTTCTTTTCTGCTTAGATTACTATTTCTTTTACCAGAATTGTTTCTCTCATACATCTTGTTACTTTTGATACGTCCGTGGTCCACTTTTTCTTCCCCTTGTGCGTAATTATTGGCAGTGTTTCGGTTATCTCTTGCCATCCCGAAGAATGGATCTCTGGAATATTCTATGTCATAATTAGTCTTACAAACATAGTTTTGGTTATTCTTATTGTTCTTTCTATAAGAACTTCTATCAGACCTTCTAACTTTTGGAGGTCCAGCCTTAAAAGTGGAGAATTTGTTATCATTAAATTGAGTATTTTTATTTTCATATGCAGAAATTTTCTGTGGGTCAAAAGCGTGCGTTCTTTGGTGAGTTAAAGGCTTAGAGAGCGATAAATACTTAGGCGGTTCTCCGTGCTTATTTATTGTTAACTCATATTGTACATGAGGATGTAACACCGCATATACGTTTTCTTTGGCTTCTCTTTCCAGCGACTTTAAAGCTGCCTGAAAGAAAAAGACACAATTTACAAATTCATATGCCTAGTAAATATAATTGTTATATTGGAAGATGTCAGATATAATGCGTTATATTTTGAACGAAAACTTAATATTTTTACAGAAGAATATGCAAACGAGATTATCTTAATTGGTCTTTGTAGAATGAGATGAGACGGAAGATCTCCCTCAGATCAGTTAAGATATTGATGCGTTGGAATCCTTAACTACTAAGTCGAAATATCTGACATTTTAATATGGTTACATAGATTATATAAAACGTAACATCACGCCTGTAATCCCCAACGAGGTAAGCAGCGGAATGTAGAACATTCTCACGTTTCACTCAACGGTCGTGTCGGTTCTAAGTGCGACTACCGATCCGGAGGTCTTGGATTCAATGCCCGAATCGGGCACTACTATTTTTTACTAATTTAGATTCAGTAGTAGTGGCTCAGAGTCTAGATACGTGTCCGGTACATGGCAATACGCTCACCACGTATTCCATAGCGGGACCTAAACGTAACTGGCGAAACGTGGGAGTGTTCTAGATTATATTAATTTAATTAATGTAGAAATAGTATATAGTGAACAGACAGAAAGAGGTGTAGTGCTCACGAAATGAATTGACTATGTTAATCCGTTAAATGTCCAGTTGACTTACGTGCTTCGTCGCACTCAGTGTAATTGAACTGTCGTGTTCCGTGAATCATGCTGACAGACCAATAAAGGCCCTATCATATTAGTGCATATTAATTATACAGAAGGGCGGCGGTTAAACATTCTTGTTTGTCGCGTACATCACTTTTCAGATAGTTTTGCCCTGTTGTAGATATCTTCATTCATTAATTACTATGAATTAAAGCTTTACGTGAAACCAAAGTTAGAAAAATTGAATTGGATTTTACGAGGGCGATTTTACTTATAACTTTTAGTAGATATTCTAAGATTAAATACGTCCTTCGGTGGAAGATGCTGTGTTGTTAGATTTTTCCTTAATATTCATTATGCGTTGTGGTGCGAAATGACGTCCTGAGTGCGTTACGCCCCACAGCTAATAATGTTCCGAAATCATTCCTATCGTAAAAAACGCAAAAGGAGGTGGCAGTCTGATAGCCAGTTTCTATTCTGTGACAAAGAGCTGCCTGCACTGTGTATGAAATATGATATGGATCTCAAAACGTGACGCAAATACATAAGATTCGACACAGGGAAGTCAATTGGCCACGCGCAGTATGGCTCGTTATCACAGTTGGAAATCAAACATTAAAAGCATAACGACCACAACTATAATAAATAACAATTAAGTATTTATTTCTCTGATGCCATAACCGTCGTCTACATGTATTAGTATCCCCGTTAGTGGTGCTCACACCTGTGCACTTCACACGGTGGTGGGCGGCTGCAGCACGAGCGCGGCGCGGCGCACCTGCAGCGCGCCCGGCGAGTAGCGCGCGCCGTCCGGCCCCGGCCCCCCGGCGCCGTGCCCCGAGCCGCCGGCGCCTTGCCCCGGCACTCCCATCATTGAAGCGTCCCGCACTCCGGCGACACTGCCGCGCATCGCACTGGGCAGCGTGCGAGGCTCCCGCGGCGAGTACACCGCGTCCGCTGGTAATACTGCCTTCTCACTATTCGAACATAAAACAAGAATGCAGCACATTACTAAAAAATCTTTTGTATTAATGTCGTCAGTCTTGTCTTGGACGAAAACAGTTCATAAATAGTTTTTATTTCTTTTAGGACGTAGTTGTGAGGGATTTGAGATCACACTTTAATGAGGTTCCTTCAGGAGTGCTATTGAAATTGGTCCCCGGTATATCTCAGGTTTAATAAGTACCTATAAATATGTATATCGGTAAATGGGTGTAAATTAATGATAAGAAAAAATTTGATTATACATATAAGGAGGTACGAATTTTTTTTAAATAAATGAAAATGTGTCTTGGCAAAATGGAACAGAAAATATTTGTTTTGTTAAATGTGCGTCACTTTTTTCTATATCATTATATCATCTATATCATCACAATATAATTTGAAGCCATTTCGGACATTCGGCGTCCGGCAAAAAAGCATCCTGTGTGATGTGTGAGAAGATAGAATTAGCAGTACATTAAAAAATGTCGTTTCAAAATTATGTATTCGATGTTCATGTGTAACTTGTAATAAAATAGTTTTATTAAGGTAGTGTACCTATCGTTATGTACTTACCTATCTAACTCATCAGTCTTGTACTCCACGCTCTCTGGAAACAAAAGAAATAGAAATGAAATTATAAAATTGAAGAAAAAACCATAGAGAGGGCGATAAAATGATAAAATAATAGTTTACGTTATGCCAACTCTACTGAGTTTGCGGCGTTTCAAAAATTGTATATTGTCGCTTATCACTCGTGGCTTGCTTGACACTTAAAATATTTATGTATTTAAATGGTAAAGCGCCTCACCCCTCCGCCTCCGGCAGCGCACGACGAGGCACAGCACGACCACGAGCAGCGCCGCGATGAGCAGCGCCGCGGCGATCAGCGGCGCCACGTGCGCTGTCTCTGTTAGCGAAAAATTATCTGCGTGAGAGAATTGAATCATGTGAGCATTATGTTATCTGTTTACGTGCATACATTCGTCACAGGCGTGAGTAGAGGATTATAATTCAAATTGCATTTATTTGAAATTTTTGTACGTCAAAATGAAATTCTACCATTTGCTTCAGTAATTGGGTGATCGACCTATCGACATTGTATTACGATTCGTTTTTCATTATCTAATTGGGAACTGCGTTACACATGTGCACTAGAGTTGACCAGATCAGTCCTCGTGAATATTAGTGCACCTATAAACTAGCTTAGGAGAGATATTAACTATGACTAACCACTTGTATTAACTAGACTAATATTACTAATAATTTTATTTCTACATTACTAATTTCGTCTCTACTAGTTCTTCTTAAATACATTATTTAAATCGCTATGGTCTAGCTACATTACAAACATTGTTTGCTAGTAGATAAGCATTTTTAAAAACAGAAAATAGATCCAACTGTGTTTATTAATAAGTGATGAAAATGATTTAATAAAAGTACTACAGTACTAAGTAATTTGCTACAACATATAATAATTATAATGCTACTCAAATCACTCATTTTTTATAAAAAAATTTCGGTATATATGTTCGGTATATTCTTTTCGGGAATTCGATAAGAGATGGCGCTAGTTGTATTGTTCCATTCATGAATGAGTTTAACAGTACTTTAAAATATTGGTAATTATTACAGGCGTAATACATACAGAAAGCTTTAAAATATACTGAAATAGTAATTGGAATAATACACCGTATGAGAAATAATACATTGTATCTAGTACTATGATATCAAAAATTCATACTATGTGACATTAATTGATTTCTACATTAAGTACTTACTATAATAATGAACAAAGTGCTACTCACCACTCACAGTGAGCGAGACGCGATGCGAGGAGAAGCCCCTCTCGTTCTCGACGTGCAGCACGTAGTCGCGCGCGTCGGCGGCGCGCGCGTCCGCCACCAGCAGCGTGTAGCGGTAGCAGCCGCCCGCGCGCGCCGGCTCCTCGGCCTTGTAGCGGCCTGCGGGCCAGCGGCAGCGTCACAGTATACACGATAACGAGTATCTTACAACGCATTACAATGTAATTATAATATAATATACGTATGTAGTATAATACAGTATATCTAGAATAAGAATAGTAATGAGTAGTAAAATTAAATATGTATAAATAAAAATAGCACGTAAAAGACGAATATTGGATCATTGTTAGATCGAACGCTAAAAGGAGTTGTAAAAACGTTCTGAATGGGTACCTATATGAAGGCGTGTCGAATTCAGGAGTTAGAACGATTGCCACTGCAATTTCACCCGTTCAAGATTTGTTGCATAACTGTGAATTTAATAATGAGATAAATTTACGACACGCAGTAACCACATACCATTGGTCTACATATTCCTTAATAATTGTATGATTATCGCACGTTGTATGTATGCAAACCGAATTGAAAAGTTAGTAATTAGCGAGTGTATCGTGTAGCGTACCAATATGCGAGGGGACGTCGAGGCGCAGGCTGCCCCACAGCCAGGCGGCGCGGCGCGGCGGCGGCTCGGCGCACACCGTGGCCGGCACGCGCGCGTCGGCGCCGGACCACGCGTGCGCCGCGCCGCTGTCGGCGCCCAGCGGCGGGCCCAGCACCTGCAGCGTCACGGCCTCCGACTGGTGGCTCCTGCGTCACGAGCACGAAATACATTTACTTGTTTATTTATCCCTCATCGTTGGCAACAAAAGTGATAGCAGACATATATATAGGTATATATATTTACCAATAAATATATTGAGGTGTTCTATTTACGGTGGTCGGAGATGGTCCAGGACAGGCCGAAGAAGTTAACACTAAGTTAATAGTCATTCTACCTTTGCAGTTAGTTATGTATTGCATTAAGTTAAAATGGATTTATACTCAGAGTCCGTCCACACCAGGCTGTTAAATGTTTGGTAAATAAGAGTCAGCGAACCTCTCTTCCAGGCCAATTTGGTTGGTAGCGATGCACGTGTACCGTCCGTGCTGGTTGTACGACACGTTGTGGAGCAGCAGCTGGGGCGTCAGAGACATCGGGTAGCCATCTTCTGGATGCGCATGAACTGAAGGATCGGGGCTGGGAATTAAAGAACTCAATTTATAAATATAAGCATCGTTTATATTTTTCGTGATAAAAACGCATGGCATACAAGCAACCAGCACAGCAGCTAATGGTTAGTGGTTACCATGGCTTGTAGCATCAGTGGAATTTTCTTAATGCCTATCTCAGACAGGGCAGGATTTGTATTATTTATTTAATTAAAAGTGTTAAGTACATAATTGTAGACTACAAAAAAGTCGGCAAATCTCACTTGTGGTACCACTGGTAGTTCGGAGGTGGGTTGCCTTCGGCCTTACATTCCAATGTCACTTGCGAGAAGAGATTCGCTTCTACTACCGTGTCAGGTCCGACCCATGTCACTCGCGGTGGATCTGCAAATGGATTAAACTTTTATAACTTGCTATAATTGTTTAGGAGTTGTCAATTGAATAATAGCAAAATGTAAACCTAGCGATTTTATGTGTTGGGAACGAAGTCAAAACTCATACTTACATTTTATATCGATTTCGATTTTCACTGAATCAGAAGTTCCTAGAGAATTTCGCGCCTGGCATCCGTATATTCCTGAAGAAAAAAAAAATTTCATTGGAATTTTAAGTTTCCTATAAATTATTCAAAATTTATTATTTCAAAGTTATTTTCAGAATCCGATCGGACTTGTACTTTTTGACTTGAAACAGTTTTAGGTATCTCCCACAGCTGGATACGAGTTTATGTCACTAACAGTAAGTGACTTTATTACTGCCGACATCTAACTTGTAAATGTAAGCGAGCAAGATACTATACGTGACACTTGATATTTGGATTATTGTTTTCGAGGTTTTATACATTGGATTATGAAATGTACATAAAAAGTCACTATTTAAGTTTATTAAATGGATAAAATTTCAATTGATGACTAGAATTGAACTGTCGATAAAATCAGCGATCTATGATATCACGAGTTGTATTGCTGTATAGGGGCAGCTCGATGTCTTGGCCTCCTGTGGGCAGCAGCGGAGGCGGTGCGAGCAATTGGGCTCAGCGATCCCCAGCCTGCTAGAAAATTATGGGCATATGTCCAGCACTAGACCGCAATAGGCTGGTGATGATGACGATTGCTCTATGCCGCGCTATGCTGTATACTCGGGATTAGTTCACGTGGCATAACTTTGTTTTTGTTATTTAATAAAAAAGTTTCACGACATTATCTACACATTATTATCTTTTTTATAGAGGGTTCAAAAATAGGTACTTAAGAAAAACAATGACAAACGACTGACCAGAATGATTTCTAGTAACAGGAGCTCTGAGGAGCTTTGGTCCATTCGTGGGTATGACTTGGCCGTCTTTGGTCCACCACACGTAGGGGCTGGGGTTGCCATCCGCTCTGCACTCCAGCGTGAGGACGCTAGAGCCCTCCTCCAGGCTGGCCAGGGAACTTGCATCAGCACCATATATGGACACCACCGGAACAACTGGATAAGAAAATATTTTTTTTTATAAATGTGAGTATGATAAAATTATATTAACATAAGAATAACTTTAAATTAGAATTATTTCGTTATTAGCCGTTATTTATCAAAATAAAGGTACAGTTTTATAATTGGTACAAATAGCAAACCATTTACATCCTAATCCTAAAATCAGGAAATTTGCGAATTTAATAGGAATCCGACCACATGGTAAACTCAAAGTAAATACTTGTATAATAAAATTTGAATAAACATAATCGTACTCGTATTTTCGTTGAAGTAAAAATGATCTATTACTTTGAATGTTTTCATGGATGTATCTTACATGTGACATCGAGCATGGTATAGGAATCCCTGTAGTACGGCGAAGGGTAGGAAGGGTGGTGGGCTCGGCACGACAATTGCCTGCCGTGGGCCGACCTGGTGGCGCCCAACTCCAGCACCGACCGAGCCGCCCACACTCTTGGCCGCTCCACTTCCGAAGCATTAGTTTGACTCCAAGCAGAGAGACGCTCCTTTTCTGAAAACATAAAAGGTCATTCTGTACATACGAGGGATAAGTTTTTACTTTATAATTATGTATAATCTTTTATACATATAAATCATTACATGGTGCATTCAAATTCATACATGTACTTATCAGAATAATAAATAATTAACATCAGTAGCTTTTCACACAAATCATTAAAAGTTATTTTACAATTCCTAATGGACACCTTGTCATTTAGACACATTAAAATTTCTTTCCGATATCAAACAGAATACAAAATTTTATTCTATGGTTCTGACCATAATGTAGTGACACTACTCATTAACGACTAGATCAGTAAACCTATCACACAGGAAGAAAAGAACGCACACTGAGCTAACATTTTGCATTGTTATTGTTATATATGCATATTCAATCATGTATCTCATACAAGAGTAGGTACTTAAAGCATCTTCAACAATTATCTGACAGAATGTTCTTGTATCTTTGATAACCCTTACCTAAGTACCATTCGATGTAAGCCGGAGGATTTCCATATCTCGCTTCACAGACGACAGTTGCCCTAGAACCAGCTGGCACTGTGATATTTTGACCGGGCATCACGTGGGAGCCGTTGAAGAGTATCCTAGGGGTCTGCGGGGGCACTCGAACCGCTAGGGCAGCGGGGGGACTAGATAGTGCATCCTGGAAGAAATATTTGAAAACATTTATTTATGTATTTTATGTTCACAAAAATCAAATAATCCTGTAATCTTAATAGTAAAGATTTTATGGACATTAATAAATAAAAATAATGACAAGAAAAATTCAAACGTATTTAAGATAACAAAGTATAGTAAAATATAGTAAAGTTTATTGATGTAATATGTACATAATGTACATGCGTAATTCAGAAGACGGCGTCATTTCTTTGGACTGCGCACGTGCAAAATAATTTAGACATCCTCGTTGAATGTTCTCGAATTCCTACAACATGTGGCTCGTCATAAAAGACGCAAAAACAGCTCTTTGTTAAGAACTTATTATTATTACCATAACTTACTGTCTTAGTACTGCTTGTTTCCTTAATCTGTGACTATTGGTATTAACAGCGTTCAAAGGCGATTTAGTAAAATGTGACACATGGCCTTATTGATATGAGTAGTAAGCTTGTCATTCAAACATTATTTTACCAATAATTTATTTATGTATCGCATGTATTAGAATTGGTGTAGCCACAACTGTCTCTTAATATTTGTTTCGTTTTCTAGTCTTCTTACCTGGACATCATAATTGCTGGCGGTCACTTGGCACTGCCACTGGCCATCGTCGAGTTGCAAGGTCGCAGCCCTCACCCACAGCGAGCAGTCGCCGCCGATAGGACTGTCCTCGTTCGCCCATTCGTACTTCCCGCGATAGATACCCACAGGCTGGAAGCAATAAAACAGCGCGTAGAGTCATTAGCATTGAAAACACGTGCGTAGAATTTTAATAACAACGTACATAATATTTATAGAGCCGCTTAAATATGCTAAGATTGGTATTTTTCGCTCTCCATACGACCCTTGCAAAGATTATTTTAATACAACGGCTACCAGAATAATGACATTGCAATGATCAGTGGTTACAACCGCATTGAATAACGTGAAATTACGTTTGTTATCCCTGATGAGGTAGGCAGACGAATGTTACACTCCCACATCTCACCAGTTACGTTTACGTCCCACTATGGATATGATGAGCCTAAACTCTGATTGGAATGATTAAAATTGCTATTGATTATTAATAACAGTTACGCCCCGCTGTCGTATAAGGGTGAGCCTATAACCCATAACGTGATTTTGGTGTAATAGATTCTATAATAATTTCATGTTACTATAGGTAAAAATTAAATACACTGAGTTCTAGGTATAACAAATAAGGTAAACAATCCTCAACATATAATTTGCAATGCAAATTTCATTTATTACTAATAATGGCACACGGGCAATAATAATTACTATTATTTACCCCGGTCGTACCAGCTATATGGTTCTCGTCTAGAAATTTCTATTCAAAGAACAATATCGGCCATCCGAACCTATTATTAAAAGGACAATCTGTACCCAAAGTTCTTTTAAATTCCTACACAACAAAGGGATCACGTTAGAAAAGCGGTACCAAGTTTTAATAAACATTTAAAAGTAAAACAGGAGTCGGAATAAAGCGAGGTACATTGAATGGACTTATAGAAAAGGTGAATTCAAAAGAGGCGGAACTTCGTAGCTAGCTGCATAGAGAGTTGTTTTATAAATTCTTTACGGGCTTGTATAAATATACGTTTGAATATGTACATTGGTGCCTGTGATGGACAAGAAAGTTTGCTTTTATTATAACTGCGTATTATATCCCGAAGAGGTAGGCAAAGGCATAGACTCCCATGATTTACGGTTTAAAGTTAATAATATTTAAACATTTATCTTTAGATAATACATATAATATTTTTCTGTGTAAATTTTTGTTTTGGCAATGGGCTCACCACCTATTCCATAGTGGAACGTAAACGTCACTTGTGAAACCAGGGAGTGTACCACATTCGTTTGCCTTCCTCATCGGGGACTAGAGGCGTGAACTACGTTTATCGTTTCCTTAGTATACGAGGGGCGGCTGAAAAGTTTTGAGC
>DWFO01002058.1:0-14415 GCA_018246595.1 Mimoniades nurscia nurscia | reverse complement strand
TCCGACCCGGGAATCGAACCCGGGACCTCCCGTTCGGCAGTCGCACTCGCAACCAACACGACCAACGAGGCAGTCGTCAAATTAGTGTTTTTATAATTTAGATTTATATCCGATTAGATATTAGATTTAGATCCGTGTCGGGACGAAGAAGGGATACATTCTCCGATCTCTTGCCAGGATACAGGTTGTTGTAAGAGGCGACTAAACCCGGCGCTGGCATATCGCGGTATGGCGCGCTCTGCGTACGCACAGATACATATCCTGGTCGCCTACGGGAGATAGCGTAGGTGATGCGTAGGTAATGCCGTGTTCTGCGATTCCCAGCCCGCATGCCCAGCGAGGGGATTATGGCGAAATACCGTCAGGGGATACCTATGTCCAGCAGTGGACATTTTATTATTATTACAATAACAAATTCATAATATAGGAAAAATGTTAACATAAGTATAACATATGCAATTCACGCCTTACATATGTACTAAGTGGAAATCATGGGCAACGGATATTCCAATTATGTTTATTCCAGTGGCTATTCCACTGATGATTCCATTACGAATTATATTGAAGTGAGCTTACAGATGTGGGTACGAGTTCAATTTGTATAAGTAGTTAAATTTCATTGAATTTGAACATCGAAATGGAAAGTCCATCTGTGTGGATGATCACAGCCCACCCTTTATAACGCACGCTTAACATTTAAATAGCCACATGTGAAAATTATATTTATTTCAATTAATTTTACGCTCTATAGAAACCGTCTTGATAAACATGCGTAGATATAAAATATTTGTGTTCAGATGTGGCTATGTTTTTATAAGACATTCCGAGAACAAACGTATTCAATCTAAAAGCAAAACTGTTATAAGTATTTTTTCTAGAAAATTTTATGCTTTTATTTGTTATTCAATTACAATGCCTTTTGTGGTTCAGTCGGGAAATACAGGTCTAAAATATACCTTAATTACAGGTTGTCTATATATTTAAAAATTCGTAATTTTAATCCAAACAGTAGGCAGCTAAAACGATAAAAATTTTAAGAAATTGAGACACATGAACAAAAGACAGGTTCTATCGGTAACACGCGATCTCTAAAAGACAACCTTAAGGTCGAAATGTCACTTACAGATCTGATGTGGTTCTTATCTATTTATCACTCTTTCATGCACGCGTCATCTGACCAATAGGTCAGAAGACGATTTGCCAATAGGCAAAGACAGGTGAGTTAAAAATAACACGTACATCGAACAAAGCATATCCTTGGCTCGTAATGATGCGGTCAATACAATATCGTACATTGTAGGAACGTTCTTTGTGCATGCGGTTTGATTTGCAAACAGTGTCGGCAATTTAATTAGAGGGAGCTACGCAGTATAGGTATTATATTGACATATAATGACAATGTAGGTATGAATCTCTCATAATAGACGAATTAGTGGAGTTCACCCTTCTTTGATACTGTATTATTATATATATATTTATGTACTAATATACATAGAAATTCCGACTCATATTTTTTGTACACTTAATCAAATTTTTCATACGTTCAGGCATTGCTAAGTATAATATCGTTGAAAGTCTACTGTTAGAGGTAATTCTTAACGTGTCAGGTACACAGATATTAAATAGATATTTGGTATAGTTACCTTTTCTAATGGAATTTTTAGTAGAAACTCAGAGGCTGGTTTTGTGCCCAATGTATGGCAATAAACTCATTACCTATTCCATGCTGGGACGCAAACGTAACTAGTGCAATGTAGGAGCGTACTACCCTCCTCTACCTACCTCTTCGGGGATTACACGCGTGATTTTACGTTTTTTTGTAACCTTTAATATTGGAGTAATATTATAAAAAATATTTTAATGAATTAACTGAATTAACAAATACATAAGTATAAAATTATCTTCCTACAGAACAATTCTATGCCCCTAACACAAATATTTGACCCGGGTGGAAATACTTCTATAGTCCACTAGACCACTAATCATTGGACGAAGCAGAAAATCGATTTGAATTAATCTTCTACTTTATGTCTTCACTGTACTTGTCATCGTTCATAACACGTGTTACATTTTTATCATTTGCTTTAAAAACGGGCCGCACATTATTCATCTCGTAAGGGGAATGGGGACTACGGGGAAGTGGGAAGTCGGTTGTGGGGATTCTTCCTGTATAACACTCAAAGCGCCAAATTTTTAATCTTTTACATATAATTCTTTTAAAATACTTCTGAGTAGGAAACCCACTATTTGTGTTACGTTCATGTAATCAATTTAATATAATCCGTGTAAAAACGAATTAAATACTTGTAAGTTGATTTACTTTTTGCAACTACTCGGAAACCCTTTTGAGAAGTAACAACATCGAGGCGGATAAAGCAGATTTAGATTTTTTGGCACCATTCGGTAACCCTTCTAGTGACAAGAACGAAGCAGATATCGGTAGATTTAGATTTTTTGACACGATTTGGACTACACTAACTGAACGCCATTCATAGAAGGTACCAATCATTCATAAAAGAGGCTTCATTCTTCGCCCATGGGCCGTACAGCCCACTTATGACTCTTCCTAATTGCCTACTCTCTCAATATAAAGGATCCAAAAAGTTCATATCTCAATATCTAAATATCTTTACGTAACGAGAGTGGATGAGGGAGAATCCTTACAACCCACTCTCTACCCCCACCTCCTCCTAAATCCAAAATTGTGTAACCGGATTGTAATGCAACCCGCGTTTCTCCACGAACAGACTGAAAACACAATCTATTGTGAAAGCCATTAGTGACGAATCATTCTGTCACTTTTGACGTAATGACGCTGTAAATATATTTTGAACACTATTATATACTATTTATTAACTTTTTTGCTCTGCTCAACTACTCATTGTATAAATTAAAAATATTCTACTCTAACAATCATTATTTGAATTGTTAGAATTTACTCTAATTAAGCTACAATAACAAATATTATAATATGTAAAAAATGCAAAATTTTCTTATTAGAAGACTCAAATGAATAAATTAATAGACTTCACAGTCTTCTATTTCAAAGTGTAAACACCAATAGGTAATTACTAAATACAGTGCATTAATATTTCGTGGTACGCCAAATTTGAATTTCTTTAATTGTACATTGTATATTTTGTATACAATTTGATATAAGAACCATGGACTGAGCGGCCTGAAGAAATAGCCTTACCTGATAGGACAATAGCTAATTAAATTGTATATTGTATTTATTGCACAGAATTGTACTTTGGAATAGATATTTCTTTGTCAGTGACATATCTGACTAAGATATTAGTATTTAGGTTTAATAGTAATAATAAAATTTTAACGATTTATTATCTAATCTTACTATTAATCATTAATTCATGTGTGACGAACGGAAACTCGTAAAAACAAATAACTAAGACAAAGCTGAATTCTGTTCTCTGTACTGATACAAAAGGCAATACATTCGAAGTAACATTCATGTACGTTTTGGATGTCAATATACATCAACTCTTAGGGTTGACAATTATTATAGAAATCATTAAAATCAAATTCTGATGTTTGTTACGGGCATAAATAGGTTGACTGTGTGTGTCTGTGTGTGTGTGTGTGTGTGTGTGTGTGTGTGAGTGTGTGTGTGTGTGTGTGTGAGTGTGAGTGTGTGTGAGTGTGTGTGTATGTGTGTATGTTCTCAATGGGGTTTTAACATTAAAATGCTGCCTAGTTATTCGAGCGGTCGCAAGAGCGACCGCTGACAAAGAAGTCCTGGGTTCGATTTCTGGATTAGTTACTATAGGATTTTGTAACTTGGATTTTCTGGTTGAAATTTCTAGTAGTCACCCGGAGTCAGGCTCACCACCACCTTCCTATGTTGGGATTTAACATGGTGAAACATGGAAATGTACTGTACTCCGCTCCCTAGCTTTTCGGGGATTATAGGCGTTATGTTACATTTAGGTGTTTCTATTCGATATACCGTTGTTATTCGCAGAATTACATAATCTATTTTATATTCTATATTAATAAGTCTCCAAGTAAGCTAGTGGCCCGGCGCAAAGGGCATTTTAATGTTAGCGTACATATAATACCCTTTTCAGCGTCGCTAATCAAAAACGTCCATGAATAGATGTGATCAAAGAAAATTTTATAGAATCTGAAACGGACAACCCTAAGTGAATGAATGTGAGCAGAAGATTAGGAGCTGTGACGCGTAAAATCACGTGGGATATACTCGTAGAGATAAGCAGTAAAGCAGTTTTTCGGTGATGCGAATAATTTACCACGGCTGCGGCAAAGACTATTATATTGACAGAGCGGTTATAGAAACTTCCCGATTGTCCAAAAGGATAACGTCGTTTCTATTATAACTAAGCGTAAAATATCTATATCTCTCGTTTTATTTTCTTCCACAAATTTTAGGTGTCCATGAAATATTATATACTTGCGGCATATCATATTTTATGATTTAATCTTTGATTTCTACTGAGTGTGTATTTAATTTTTTCCGGTGAACTGAATCATTGTATAAGCTTGCAACTTATTGCTCAAAGCTGCACCTTCATCTTTCTCTCTATCGCCAGATATAAAACCCGGAGATTCGTATAATACATCAACGCAAATAATACATCAAATTCGGTAGAACTGGTGCAGTCGACCCGTCAATTTATTACCTTGCTTCGGAATGTAAATTAGGCTCCAGTGGGATTTAAAATTTATCCGACAAACTGATTAGCCATTGACCCGTATCACGCCCAACCGCATTGGATCAGCGTGAAGGCATAGCCAGCCCGGGCATCAGTGAAACAAGCCCAACCGAAGCCTTTTATTAAATTAACGAAGTTCATTCTCGTTCCGGTAATGAAACGACGAAAATATTTGCTTATTCGTATTATTTATTTGAGCGTTTAAATAGGAGTTCGTAAATTAGTTTTTCCAATTGCTCACAACTAATGATAAAGGTTTTCCAATTTGTGATACGATTTTTAGGTTTCTTGTAATTAATTTTGGTTTATTTTTGCGTTACGCACAAATGATGAAGTAACTTGAAATTATTTTGTACATTGACTATACGTTAATTACTACTATGATATTAAAAACATTTGTATAACACTGAGGTTTGAATTAGTCGTGATAAATAAGACATTTTTTTTGTAATTCATTATATAGGTACATGTATTATATTCATTATATACATATTCATTATATTCATTATATACATATTCATTATATTCATTATATACATATTTTGTATTGTATTGTATTGTATATACATATGTATGTTTTTAATTTGAGTTTAATATAAGACACTCCACACTGGAATAGTATCTAGCGGTACGACCCATATTCATTTTAGAACGGTGCTTATAAATAAATATTTCTATTATTATATTACTACCAACTAATTTTTATTTACTTTGTATAAAACGGATGAAAATGCCTAACCTAAAGTTCGTGGAACACTTACTATAATAATTACTAATTGTATTTCTTTCCTCTCTAGGCATAAACGTGTTTTTTTGATTTGAAAATATACTGACATTCCAAACAACATTATTATTATTGTACGGCGTATTTTGTTATTACAAAAATACATGGAATTAGTAAGAAAAATATGATCTTAGTGCATTTACCCTCTTAAACACCAAGACATTTTTCGCGACGATGCCCGGTGTATGGCAATAGGCTCACCACATATTCCATAGTGAGACGTAAACTTAACTGGTGAAACGTGAGAGTGTCCTACCTTCCCCTGCCTACCTCTTCGGGGATTACAGGCGTGATGTTACATTTCTCGCGATCGTCAAATACGAGGCGGGTTTTCTTCAAACTCGTCTTGGAAAAAATATACCTACGCGATGGAATCACAACGAGCGCTCGAACAAGAAACTCATCAAGCATCTCATAATTTTCAGTCAATGTTTTTATGCTGAATTGAATTTACACCGCGCTGACGGGGACGCTTAATAGATTGGACGCCTGATGATAATAATAATTCGAATAAGTATAAAAGTTTACAATTACAGTCGATCAACCCATCTACACCGTTTATAGTATCGTAAAAATCCTATAAAAATCATTTGAGGAAATATTAACCCATGGAACACTTAAAGCTTTTTAACTTTATTGCTTTTTATACGTTTTATGTGACATTCCAGAGGTTGTTTACTTCAAGTAAAGCTACGAATACATTCGTTATATAAGTAACGCTATATTAGCATCATTAGCAGCCCGGCAGCGTCCACAGCTGGTCATAGACTACCCTTCAGCATGGTTCGAATAGCACATGTTCTCGGGTCGCCTTCGCTGTTGCCCAACAGCGATCAGGACATGTAGCCTTGTCTTGACAAGCTGCGTACTGCAAACTGCTAGCGCTGGGCTTAATCTTCTTTTACAATACTCCAGAATACGAAGGTGTCCTAAGAGGCGACCACATTCGGTCGATGGATGTATTCTTTCTCCGCACCAACATCGATATATTTTACATTATTATTATCACACTGTAATGTTAAATCTGTTACGGAATAAACGGAGTACACCGAGAGCTAAATACCTCTATCCTTACAGACTTGCCGGACTTCTTCTACATTCATCACTCTCTCCATACACACACACACACACACACATACATACACATTCGCAGACTTCTGACACCCCCCACTGACCCATATCAGACTCGATTGGTCAAAATAGGCCAGTCTTGGTCTCCTTCGGCACTTCTACATACGAACATTCAATTGTATATTTGTCTTGTAATGTCCATTGCCTTTATTTCAAAATGAACGAACCGTGGTGTGTAAACATATTTTGTTGTTGAATGTTTCGTGAGTGTTACACGTGACTATGAATTAAGCGGGCTTAAATCACTTTTTATACGAGGACTCATAATAAATACACTTCAGGACATACATAGCAATTAATAATGCTGTATACAATTAATAATGTAAGTTTAGCTGTGCATACAGAACGTAATATACACGGTCTAAACGCTTCTTCAGTCTATTTCGCAACACTGTCTGAAGAATGTTGCCTGCGGTTGCTGCATTTCGCTGGAATTTTCCCGCCAGAGCTGACTGCTGTGTTAATTCGCGGTACTTTATCATGAAGCAAGTATAAATTAAGGTACATACGACTGTAACTTGACGTGTTTCTTCATCATTAAAATATCTTACAACGCTGTTGTTTACAATATCCACCCTTCATGTACTGTAGAATTAGCAAGGTGTAAATAAGTTATAATTTAAAATAAGATTTTTCAAGATCCAGAAAACTATCTACGTGGCAGAAATCGTGAATTTTTAGCAAATGCTTTTGGATAACGACAAATATTTTGCAGGAAACTCAGAGTTAATCAAGAAACATAGCCAATCATACAATGTAATAAGGCCGATTGTGATTCGTGTAAATCCGTTACTCTAATTATTATTGTAGGCGTGTCTCTTATGAGATAGACAGAGGGCACCAAGCGCAAGATATATCCGTCCTTACGGATCTAAAATGCTTCTACACTCATAGTTCAGTGAACACACTCATACACAGTCACACACACTCACTCACACTCATCACTGAACAGACTTTTTTTAAATTAACAAATGCTTCGCCAATAATGAAAAGCTAATATAAACCGACATAACGTTTCAAAGCAATGAAAATAGTGAAATAGACAAACGTTCATTAAAAATGCGTAGAGTGCAGCGACCGCTAATTGAAATGTCGAGAGACAGACCCTTGATGCACGAGTATATGGGCGTAATAGACTTCGCATTCAAACGTTCACGTACTAGGTACGACAACGCAACTGGCCACTCAAATATAATCTCAATTTACATACAGTAGTAACATCACGCCTGTATTTCACAGATGTGGTAGGGAGAAGAGTATAACACTCCTATATTACACCGTAATGTTTTATGTTTAATTGCCTCGTTGGTTGTGTTTGTTGGGTCCAGTCCTGCGTTCGAATCCCGGGTCGGGCTCTATCGGATTTTTTTAATTTATTAGCTTGGAGTTAGTATTTGTGCCCGGTGTACGGCAACAGGCTCGCCACCTATTTCATAGTGGGACGTAAACGGAACTGGTAAAATGTTACTCTGCTTACCTCTTCGGGGTACCTCTCTTACAGGCGTGATGTTACACAATGTTTTACGTTCCAGGGAATACTCGTAGTGGGTGCGACTATTGCAATACACCGAGCACAAATCCAGACTCCTTGCTATTACTGGGAATTTAAAGTTAGAAAAAAAAAATACTTCGCCCGACCCAGGGTACGAACCTCGGACCCCTTGATTAGCAGTCGCACTTGCACCCAATAGATCAATGACGCATTTAATCAAAACAAAGTCAGTCAAATCATGCATAAAGAGTAAGAATTTTTTTTGTCATATTATTGAATATTTCGATGCGTATATATGATATCTTGGAACATCTCACTCAGCCATCTGATCCCAAACTAGACACAACTTGTATTACGGTAATCAGAAAACTAATAAAATACATGTAAATATACACTTACTTATATAGATACCTTTTACACACATAGTTTTATATACAAAACTATACGAAGTTACATTTTCCGTTACATTTCTATGCACCGCCGTATAACGCACGGCAATTCCACGAATACAGATCATTGGACGATCTGCTCGTAGCTGGCCACTTCAAACGGCGTATGAAAGTGGATAAGAGGAATTGAAATTCCCGGTACGAAGCAATCGAAGAACATCCCGCCCAGCAATAGGAAAACGTCGGTGACGAACGGTTCAGCTTCTGAAAATGGGACGACCGTTACGCGACGAAAATAAACGAGTGTTTCCTGAGAAGAGAAATCGAGATATGAGCGAAAAATAATCGAGACTCGTCGAGAAGAACAGGCGTGATGTTACGTACCTTGAGAATATTTAATACGTATGGGTCTATAGTACTCATTAAAATTGTCTCGTTGATTATACATTTATCAACATAAGACTTATACGAAAAGAAATAATGAAAAACTATTAATAATCAGTTTACTTTTTTATATTTTAGTATAACTCTACACATCGCCATGTAAACGCAACTTAAGCAGAGCTTTTGTTTTGGTACCGAGCAACTAATAAACTACATACATATTATATACATATAAATTTATATGTTCATAGAGTTCATTAAACCCAAATTAAACCCAAACAAAACATATACCTTTGGTAATCATACAAATATTTGTCCCGAGTTTGAATCGAATCCACGACTTCCGCTCAACAGTCAGTTTTACTAACCAATATATCAACAGGCTAAGCCAGAAATATTGCGTTCACAATTCATTAACTTACAAACCAATAAAATGAAAAGAACGAATGAAAGTTTATATTGTGTGGTTGGAAATATTCTTTTTATATTTCCAACTTAGTGACTCTCTGGGAATCGTAATAGAATTCGGTTGTTTGATCTCATATCCTCTAAAAGCGTAACCAATAAGGCTTGATCTGGAATTACTTGTAAAATCACTTTGTTTCTTTGTACAAATCAATATTTTCATTCCGGTCCTTACAGGTTTTTAATATATCATTTAAATATTATCAGCACCGCGTTCCCAGATTATTATTTAATAACACCAGTACTTAATCATCTCGCCATGTACTTAATCTCGCCATGTTCCTTACAGGGTAGACAGAGAGCAGCGATAGTCACATACTATATGCTTTTACATACCTGACCTCCTACATCTACGTCCATCGCACACTTCATACAACCACGTCTGCTACATAGAGTCCTGACTCTCCCTTTAACCAAGGACATTAATAACTCACTATGCGAAGATTAAAATCACACAATATAAGTTTGAAAAGAATTTAGCGTACTATAATTTTTAATATATTCGAGTACCTACCTAAATACCTATATATATACCTATATATATAATACCTAAATATACTCGTATCTACATAAATTTATATTAATCTACGTTGTAAATTTCTCTAACGCTATTTTGACATTGAAAGCTATTTAAAGCTGAGCTATACTGAGATCGATCCCCACTTATACAGGCGATTGTCAGTGATAGATACATTTCGACGAGGATTTCCATGATTCTGAATGGACATTAAGCAGTTGGTTCCGTTTATTATCATCAAGTAATAATCGTTAAACCTCTTCGGAGGCTCTTGGGCTCTCGCCGTTGAGTGATGCGTATACATCATTGAAAATTAAAGTACAATCATACATGAATCATTATCATCCTTATCATTACCACCGATCTTCTCTTAAAATAAATGAGAAGGTATAAAGCAATAGTCTGCTTGTCTGATAAAATGTAGATTGACCGATGTGCTGATTCGTACTGAAATTGATAAGTATAGTTTCTTTAAAACATATGTTAGACAGAACATCGACTGCTAGACAACTTATCTTTAACCTTTAGTGATTTTTTAGCATTTAGTTTTAAAGTACAAAGTAACTTCACGCCTGTAATCCCCGAAGAGATAGGCAGAGGAATGAAGAACATTCGCACATTTCACCAGTTAGTTTTAAGCCCCACGATGGAATAGGTGGTGAGCCTATTGCCATATACCGGGCACATATCCAGACTCCGAGCCACTAATAGAAAATCTAAATTAGAAAATTTAGTAGTGCCCGACTCGAGCTCGAACCCAGGACCTTCCGTTCGGCAGTCACACTTGCAACCAACTCGACCAACGAGGCAAAATAAAAATAAGTATGTATAGTTTTAATTGAGAATAGAGTTTCAAGCAAGTTAAAATAGAGCTAATCGCGCAAGAGTGAAACCGGGTTGCACAGTAAATATTAAAATAATTAACCTGCTCCATTTATTTAAATTATTGGCAAGACATTTCGAAAAATTATAATCAAATCGTATTTAATGTATTCCTCGTCAATATTATTAATATTGCCTAACGATTTTGCCACACTCTTACGATAGAACATAAACGCTATAAAAATAATAAAGTTTGACATTTGTGTGATACCTGTTTTAATGTGATATTTTTTACGACTAATGTATAAAAAAAACAATTAATCCGAAATCCAACATGGACTTAGTTGATTTGTGAAGAACATTAAACATAGATTTTAATATAACACATATTTTATTTTATTATGACCTTATACATAATCTATGTATAAGGTTATAATAAAATTTGTTTGTCTTTGTCATTGTCTAAAATTGATGAATAAATTATGCGATATATCAATACCCAAAAAAAAATTAAATCACCATACACCTTGCTGTAACCCTGAAGGAAACCTGCACAATTTTAAAGGTTTGTTAACCCGCGCTGGGACAGTGTGGTGGACTATGGCCCACAATAAAAGGATCGGTAATGATAACTCTGATGAGATATGTAATCAGACAAATACAGAAGTCCGAAGCACTTGCACTTTATCATTTTAAACACACTACTTTCATAATCCAATAAATAGGGTTTATATGTACAACACTCACAAATCAACTAGGCACTTGCGGCGAATACGCTTCCGCTTCCGCCATCTTACCTCGCCTATAAATGCCTACCGCTCTTGCCTTCGACGCGACAGTAGCTGATGATTACATCAATAGCGAAGTACGTAGTTAACTTCAGCGAGTCATACATGTGTATGACATAAGTTCTACCGTGGCATAATGTACAGAATTAAGTTTACCGGTTCGTGGCAAACATTGCGACACCTGTCTCACCATCTGTGTATACAAGTTTTGGATGTTAAAGGAATAATTACAATCATTATCGGACCATCCACTATACCTTTTAATGTGACGCTTATATCCAGTTTACTTTTTTTTATTATTTCGAAAATATTTATTAATGTACTTTTAAATATAGATGCAATTTACACATACCAAATATAGTTAATTGTATCGATGTACAGAAAGAAAGCCCTCGAAGAAGGTCCGCAGTAACAGCTTGTTATTGTATTATTGACAGACATGGTAATAAAATGGTAGAAATATTTAGAGATAAATTAAGCTTTAGTAGTCATAAATGAAATAAGTAGGTAAGTTGATGTAAATGATAACGAAAAAGTTTTATCTCGGTACCTACTCGTACATCTTAACAATGCGTTATAAAGTTTAATTATCTGTTTATATAACGATGAAAGAAAATATTATGAAAAAACTTGTACATTTCAGAGTTCTTCACACTGTTCTCTAAATCGTGTGAAACTGTGGCCTTAATTAATCTCAAGTTATAAGGAGACCTATGTATTCAAGTGGAACGACAAAATACCATTTATCCCCTTTAAAGTAAAATTAGCTTTAACTTTTGCAGTTTATAATTAATCATTATTTTGGAAACTACGCATATGCTGTAAAAGTTATAATTAAATGAAGAAAAAGCTACCAAGATGGAAGGGTTTGTAGGAAGCCTATACCAAAATGAAATGAGAATAGCTTACGATAATAATACACGTACATATATATTAAATGACCGCAAACGTAAGGTACATAAAAAGCTCACATTTTCACAATGAGCATCGAACATTTTCTTTTGTTATAACACTGCGGCTTTCTTCGATGCGCTATCTACGCGTACATAATATGAGCTATACAACTATATCATTTCAATGTGACATTAGACACGCCCATTTTCCATAATGCACGTCGTGAGCGAGACGCGACAGTGAAAGTCAGATTATGATGACGGCTGATCGTTCGCCATATTATATATCTGATAAAATACCGGATGCCAATAACAATTCATAAATAATACTAGCTGACACCGCAAACGTTGCTCTGCCATAGATATTATTCGTAGTGATACATTTGAGTTTGAAGTAAAAAAAATAAAGATCTATTATATATCTATTAGATAAATAGAAAAAAAATAGACGTACATATAAAGATGCTACTTTATATGTACATGACAAGTAGAAAAAGATGAAAAAAAAAATTGTAATAAAAATAAATCTAACCAAATTGCAGCAACTTAATGCATCAACCTGTATATTGTAAATATCATAGTCTCCACTATTTATATTCCCACTACCCACATTAATGCCTAGTATTATTATTAATTATGTATATACGTAAGTTGTATGATACGTTACATTACGCAGCACGAAAGAAACACAGGATACTAGGTACGATATGTATATTATGATTTTTAAGACGCTTTTATTATGATTCATTTGTTACACTACATTCTGTGTTACATATTGTAGACTAAGTAGATATAAGATGCTTTTATGTATTATGTACGAGACTCAAGCATGCAGACAAACCGGAGCACGGTTTTAGCAACTCTTTTTAATAACATACTTGTAAAATTGTATATTAAATAAAGAATAAAAAAAAAATTGTACGTTTTGAATGTTTTTTTAATGTTTGAAAAGCGAACGGCGGTTAAAATATGTTGAAATAGTTCGCACAAAAATACTAAAATCGCTATAAAAATGTAAAGGTAGGGCTAGGAAAGTAAAAATGTGTGGTCATAGGTAATTTTTGATGTGAAATCCAGAAAAAAAATCAGAATAATAGACTTATCTTCTAAATAGGGGTACCTTTATCACTGAAGATTACAAAAATAGCCTACGACCTATTCTCAGGCCTGTCAAAAATATACAAAAAAAAATCGTAAAAATCGATCAAGCTGTTTTGGAGGAGTTCAACCACTAACACGAGATTTTCATATAATATGTACCTATTAGATATTCCGATTATTAATAGTAACTTAAAAAGTTAAGTCTGATACAGTATCAAGGAAATATCCATATGTTTAAGACAAACAAAAATATGTACAAAATTTCAAACAATTTTTCTACTGATAGTAAATTTAATGGCTGTAGAATAAAAACAAATATCCTGAGACATTTCCACACACGTCCATTTTATTCAAAACTATGCACAGCCATTATTATGGTAACTCAAAGACTGGGAAATTAAATAACAAACAATGTAAATACATACTTACATTTTCTCTCTCCTTACACTCACAATCAGATACAGAACAAATAATTATACTCACTACATAACTTTTTGCCCCTAATCGAAGTCTCTCCGCTCAGTGAATTTGTTACTAGCCATTGGAACAAGAAGCCAGTAGAAATAAATATAAAATTTGAACTGCAAATTCATATCACCCCCTTGAATTCGCAGGCTGAACGAAAATAGCATGAGTTGGGATAAATGTGAGCAAGCAACATCTGTGGAAACTTTTGCCGAGTGTATATCGAACTGTATGGTAGTTACCGAAATAAAGCATTAAAATATTACAGGAAAAAGCATGAATAAAATGACTTCGTGCCAATTTTTACCGGCGCCACGCGCTTAATTATGTAATTGTAAACAAATTCTAAATAAATAGTGGATACATTCTAATAAAATGTTACGTTAACATGTACCTACGTGTAGAAATTATAGAAAGTAAAAAAAAAAAAAGTAACTTCACGCCTGTAATCCCCGAAGAGGTAGGCAGAGGAATGTAGAACATTCCCACG
>DWFO01002057.1:0-14415 GCA_018246595.1 Mimoniades nurscia nurscia | reverse complement strand
GGAATAGGTGGTGAACCTATTGCCACACACAGGGCACAAATTCAAACTCCGAGTCACTACTAGAAAATCTTAATTTAAAAACCCAATAGTAGGTACCCCACCCAGGATTGCACCCTGGACCTCTTGGTCAGCATTGGTGCTTGCAACTCGACTAAATTAGACAGTTAAAAATGGAAAATTCTAAGTAATATTTACTTCTTTTTAAACTTTATACAGTGTGTTGGCCATATACATTTCAGAGTAAATTTCAACTTAACTCTTGCTTAATAAAAGCTTAGAAATTTCATTGAGAAACGTTTTTTTACCTCACTGTAAAATGTGGTATACATATGACCACTAGCTACCTACTACCACCTGTTTCCTAGCTATAAGGCAAGGTGCATACAACCAGATTAAGCTACTTTCTTACCTCGTTTCCTTTTTAGTGGTTTAATACCATATTTATCCAATTCTTGCTCTCTTTCTGGACTGGTCATACCTTCGTAATTAGGCATTGGTGTCACTTGATCAGTTTTAATAATGTAATCATTTTGCAGTGGAGTTTGGACAACTAAATTATCGACAGTACTCCTTGATTTTAAAGGGGTCGATATTTTTTCTGATTGACCTTCCATACATGATCCTGATTCTTCTTTTTCTTCACCCAATAAATTATCCTTAGTTTTCGTTTCCAATTTTAGTAAACAGCTATTATCACCGTATTCGTTTGAATTAGCTTCCAAGGAACTAGAACTGCTTCTTAGCTTGCTCAGAGAAAATTCATTTTGATTTAATAGGCCTTCAATGGACGACATTCCTCCTATGTCGAACCTAGAATTCCGATCCAGTTTGATCAAACGACTCTCTTCTTTGTGTCGATCGATTAAATAGTTGTATTCATTACCTGATATTTCAAACTGTTCATAATTTTGACTTGAACCTAATACAACTGCTTCACTTAAACATTTATTCTTTTCTACAAAACCGTTTTTAGTAACTTCAGGATATTCAAATGTTTTATCATATTTATTATCGTCTTTTTCTTCATAAACTTCATCATAATCTATCGAAATGTTATTTCTTTTCCCTAATTCTTCTGTATCACTTATGACCTTTGTGCTACAACTTTCAAGTTCTAAGCAATCTGAATACTGAGTCAAGTTAATTTCTCGTTTTCGCAAATTAGAATCATATGCAAATGTACTGTCATGTTTAAAAGAAGAAAAACTTTCATCTTCATAGGATTTTGAAGCTAGTACAATATTTTTTTTACTCTTAGTTAAATTATTCAATAAACTGTCAAACTCACGATCATTTTCGTGATCAACAGATGTTTGGTATTTTTCCCCATGTATACTATGATATGAATTGTTTCTGCATGTGCTAATTTCTTTAATGTTATTTCTCTTTGACACCGCAATATTTTTTTCATCAGCAGTTTTCTCATTATTATAACTAATATTATTACAAATATAATAATCATCATCATCTACATTTTTTAATATGTCACGTATTTCTATATCTTTTGAGTTATTTTTATTTTTAGAACACCCAGAATGATGCATTAGGTCGGAATGGCGTTCTTCGTCTGGGTTGTCACCATTTATAATATGATTTTTACACAAATAAGACCCTTGTGTAGTATTTTGAATGTTTTTTGAAACATTTTCTATTACAGAATCACATTCACGATCACTGTCAAAATCGAGATTTCTTTTTGTATCTAATAGTGTTTTAATTGATTTTTCGTGCACAGTGTTACTGCAGATCCTTTCTTTTTGAGAACTGTCGGCTACATGATTTGAATAGTTATCCTTATCAAGTACGCCATCTAATTTTTTTTCGCCATGACTAACTCTATAGTCACCATGTAAACAGTTTTCAGAATCAGATTTTAGTGATAAGTCCATGATTTCTCCTTCATTTTCATTACATGAATTATCATAATCTTTGTTAACATTGTCATAATCTACTTTTTTAATACTTGATGGGATATAATTTAACAAATTATCAAACTCACAATTACTAGCATACTCTTCAGTAATATTGGGAGATAGATTATTTAACATTGTTTGATCACCTACTAAATCTATAATATCAGATTCATTCGAAACTAATTTGACTGATTTCTGGTCTGAACTGTTTGCAAAATAGTCATTGTCAATTATAATAATAGTATCATCCAAGGATTTATTATCCAATTTTGGCGATAGAGTTAAATCCATAGTTATTGTTTCACTAACGTCTCTAACTGTAATAGGATGGTCACTAAGCATTTTTTGAGAGGTTGACGTAACACAACCAGTAAGATCCATGAAGTCGTCTTGAATCATTTTTGTCTTGTGTAGTCCTTGAGATACATAAGAGTTTTGTATAGTATTATAATTTACAATATTTACACATTCTGTTAGATCCATGAAATGAATTTGTTCTCTTACCACAGATTTAGTAGAAAAGTCCTCTTCCATAGTTGTTTTGTCTTTTGAGCTATCCATAATTATCGTAACTTCATCATCAAATAGATCAGGTGAACAACCTCTATGCTTTGGCAATGACATTTCCTTTGTTTTTTCATAAACTGTTCTATAACATGAACTTTCAAAGTTATCTTCAGTTGTAACTTTTTCAGATATACTTT
Source organism: Mimoniades nurscia nurscia (assembly GCA_018246595.1). Lineage (NCBI taxonomy): Eukaryota > Metazoa > Arthropoda > Insecta > Lepidoptera > Hesperiidae > Mimoniades > Mimoniades nurscia. Next base: position 11,798 of record DWFO01002057.1, on the reverse strand, counting down.
CTTTTAACTCAATATCACACTTGTTATATTTGATACTAAGATCTGAAACTTGTGGATTAATATTTAATTTATCAATATGTTTTTTAATTACTTTAGAGTTTTTGGTACTCTTATATTTTCTTTTCACAATATCCTGTGTTGAATCAATTGTTCCACTTAATATAAAAGTTAATTCTTCTTGTGAAAATTCTATGTTGTCAAAGTGGTGTATATCTGGTAGGTCAAGTTTAGGACTTATTGGTCTACCAGGTATTTCAGACCAATCCTTTAACATATGATGCTGTTTAGTGACAGATTTTTCCACAAGATTATTTACATAAAAAATTTCATTGTTCTTTATACAATCATATGAAATATTGGTTGATAAATTAAACAGGTCAGAATTGATATTTTGACATTTAAACTGGCTTTTATTAGTTAATTCACAAACACTACGGTTCCTAAATAATATTTGCGCATACTTATCAGAAATTACTTGTTTCTTCTCTGTATCTGATACTAATAGTAACTTGTACTTTTTTCTGTATTTCCTTGTCTTTTTATTTAGATTCGATTTTACTTCGGGGATTTTAAAACCATACTCCTGTAATGTGGACCTAATTTTTCTTTTCCTTTCTTGAGAAGTTAGAGTTTTTTCTGCAGTTGAATTTTCAAGGCTTATAAGGTTTGATTCTTGGAGTGACTTTGAAAGAGCAATACTTAATTGTAGTTGCTCAGGATCTATGTTAATACCAGCATGCTTACAAATCAAATCAAAATCCTTAGAATATGTCACTAGTTCATTTTTCTTTAGTTTTATTAATGTTCTTATATCTTTCTGACCTCTAAGTCTTTTTGTCCTGGGTATTCCTTGACCTTTATGTGCTTTTATCCTAGGGGTTTCATTAGTACTTCGCTTCTCTTTTTTATTTGTTATACAACTCTCATCCATAACAAGGTGGTGCCTAAAGTGTTCACTTACAACTTCATATAGATTTGAGGCTTCTCTAGCAATGAAAACAAATATTCTTAATTACTTTTACTATTTATTTATAAACATGAAGCTATTTTATTCACACTAACCTATCATTATTATTATCTATGCTCATATTATTTATCCGGTCTATCAGGTCTTCTATAATCTTCCTCAAGTTTTCTAATTTGGTCACCAGTTCTGAGAGGAATACCACCAGCTATCAGTTGTTTCCTCTCAACTTCTTCTATTGGATCTTCATAAAACAACTCCAATGCTTTTCGAAACTTGGATGTTACTCCAGAGAATCTAAGGAAAAATGTCAGTTTAATAAATTGTAATACTTATACAAAAACTTTATATCAATTTAACATACATTGAATATATATAATTTTCTTAATTTCATATTGGTCTTAAAACTTCTAGGTGACAGTAACAATCTAGATAATAAAAATATTGACTCCCAAAAATCGCAATAACCACAATTTAAGACTAGTAACTTTTTTATTTGTTTATTATGTTACTTTATGAATGGTCTGCTACAGTACACTTCATTCTGATATGGCAATATATGCCCAGGATATTTGATGTCATGTAAGAATGTTTATTTTCTCCTGATCTATCCCACAGCAAAAAGTTGAAAAATCTTGAATTTTACTTACTGTTATCAGACAGCAATGCAAAGACTGCTGCTTTATAACAGAAAGTATGAATTGGTGTAACCAAATTATCGTCAGTTTCAATAAACAATAAGTGCAATTCCATTATATAATATGAATCTTTTCAAAACACACAAATTACAGTCAAAACATAACCTTTGACTCATGCTATTAGACATTAAACTTTAACTCACTGGTAGAAAGCACCACATATTACTCCAAAACCGATTAAACCACCGGCAAAAATATTAATAAATTTTGCCGCTGGTGTACCTGTAATTTTTCTCGGCTTCCAGTTTGTAGTGTCTACACCAATTGCCATTTTGCTTTGTTCATCTAATCATAGATAAAACTATTTGTTGAAGAGTTGAAGACACCATCTGACTGACAGAATTCAATACTGTCAACAGTCTGTCAACATTACTTTACTTACGTACGTGATCACTGACGTGACGTTAAGATTAAGATGGTATCAAAGTAATTACCATATTACTAAATCTACAATTTTTCAGCATTAACTGTCCAACTCCATTATTAGTATCTCCGCCCTGGAATTTTGATATACATATTAAGTAAATATAACGCTACATTTGGTTTCAGAATTTGAATTTGCCTGTATGATATTAGTGTCTAAATTGATGTGTCAACAATTAAAATCTTAAAAGTAAAAAGATATGCTAATTGGATTTAGAAATGCATAATTAATTTAAAACGATAGGTACATTAATTAGATGTGGCACACATGACAGCCTTCTGGGTTTTCATACTTGGATTGGATGGCATGGATAACTGATATGTATGGATAGAAAATATTTAAATATGACTGAGGAAATAACTGAATTACTTATTATTTATTTATGAATTAATTATGCATGTGCCAATCGCACTAAGAATGTAACTAAGAATAACTGTGGAAAGAACAAAGAATGATGGACAAAAATGCTGGCTGCGCTATATTTTAGTTAGTTCCTCAATAACTGGTGTGGTGTTCGGCCTAGTCAGTCACCAATGAGAACGCTCAATTTAGTTCACAATCCAATGGCGAACTAGTTCGATCTATTAGTTCATTAGTTCTTTTTATATAATTTAGTAAAAATAACAAATAAAGCAAAAGTATATTTATAATTATTAAAAGTATTGCATTAAAAGTTCACAATTATATTTGTAACATAAGATTTTTTATTTCTATACTTCTATACTAATATTATAAAGAGGAAAACTTTGTTTGTTTGTTTGGTTGTAATGAATAGGCTCAAAAACTACTGGGCCGATTTTAAAAATTCTTTCACCTTTCGAAAGCTACATTATCCACGAGTAACATAGGCTATATTTTATTTAGGAAAAAAATAGGGTATTTCAGAAAAAAAAAATTCAAATATTTAAAAAAAAAAAATAGATATTTCAGAAAAGTTATTTATTTTGCGTACGCTGCCTAAACTATAAAAGATAGAACCATAAAATGTTTAATTAATTGTAGATCTTATAAATATCTACAAAAAAAGTCCGCGACACACTATACCTATCTATGTCGAGTGAGGTACAACAACCATTTTTTTATTTAAAAATCTTGATTTTTTGGACTACATTTAAACGAATTTATTTTACTCATATAGATAATATTTGGTCTTTGAATGATCCACGCAGGCGGAGCCGCGGGCGACCTCTAGTATTTAATAAAAGATCGTGAGCAGCTGGGTTGTTTATTTAAACAGTGGGTTTTTATTTTGAAACAATAAAATTATCCAACTAATACGCTAAAAAGTAGTAACGATTACTATATCGCTCGAATCTGTGTTCTAGTTCGCCTTATCTATCTATGCTGTAATAAAATTCAAAAGACAATATTTTCTACTTGATTTTTGTTTTATAATTCTCGATATAAAGGTTCTCAAGGAACAGTATAAAAGACAAAAATAGTAGTTATATGTTATTGCCTATATGTGATGTTTCGTGTCTCAAGGGAAAATCCGGCATTTCAGTTTCTCGTGGCAAACTAATCTTTACAATAGAATAGTATATAATAAAAATCTTTACGTTACAATATTATAAAATGAAGTCATTTCCGCTGTCTGTTCGTTTAGATCTTTTAAACTATTTAACAGACTAATGCAGTTTTTATCAATAGATAGTGATTCATGAGTGAGGTTGATATCTATAATACATACATATTATAGTAGTATTTATGGTAACGAAACTTCACGCCTGTAATCCCCGAAGAGGTAGACAGAGGAATGCAGAACACTCCCACGTTTCACCAGTTACGTTTACGTTCCACTACGGAATAGGTGGTGAGCCTATGGCCATGCATCGAGCACATATCCACTAATAGTATATAACAATAGTGCGTAATAGTAGTATATAATAACAGTTTAATATTATAACAATTTTTTATGGTTTTCTGGTGGTTGCAATTTTCTTATGGTTGCCTGTAAATTTATACTTAATGAAACTTGACATAATATTTAAATCTAAGGTGGTACGAAGTTCGCTAGGTCAGGTAGTTTCTAAATAAAAGTGACGAATTCGAAAGGAGTTAAATTCAAATAACGAACATTGGCCGCCAGCGCCACCTGTCGAATGGTTCAATCCCTTATGTATTATATCAAACCGTGTTACAATATAAATTTTGAAAGAGTTTTAATACTCCAATAGTTTCACGTACCTGATCCTCTGTCATTACGTTATCTTTACCGCTTTCTATATTACATTAAATGTTGTAATACCATTAATTCTTACGACGGATTAAATTACTATCGTAGGCCCAATATGTGGCGTTAGCGTTTTTCACACGCAATCGGCTACATTTGTATTTTCGTTCCACATTTTGAAATTGAAATATTATATTGCCACAGTTTCTGTATAACATACGTACAGTCATTTCTGATTTTCCAACGAATATTTGTCAACCCTTTTCTCCATCATTTACGTCAGTAACCAGTATGTATTTGGAAAACGTGATGGTTATTCCATCCGCCGATTTGAGACCGAAACCAAGAAACGCTTATATCAAACAATTCAACAGATAATTTGCATTCACACAATGAATTATAACGACCATAGGCTCATAATAATAAACGTATAACGAGTCATGGTGTTCGAGAAATCCAGCCTTTTAAACTAATGTTCTGTATGTCGTAAATTGGGCGCCTTGAAATTTTGTCCCAAAAATGTAGCCGGCTGAAGAACACAACAACGCGAACGTGATTGATGATAGTTATTAGCGTGCGGTGGGGTTGCCAACGTGTACACAGCAAATTACAGGACGCGAGGGCACGGGAATAACATCATCGGAGTACCTACTCCCAAAACGCTAATTTTGAACTTATGACGAATATTTTTCTCAATCAAATATTAAAACTATGATGTGATACAATCTGAATGCTATGATCTTTATGCAACATGTAATCATAGAACGTAACATCACGCCTGTAATCCTTAAAGAGGCAAGCAGAGGAGTGTAATATACTACCATGTTTCGCCAGCTACGTTTATGACCCATTGTGGAATAGGGAGAAGCATATTGCCATACACCGGGCACAAATCCAGATACATTTTTAGATGTGTAAAACTTTCAATTAGGAATCTAGGAAAAAATCAACAACACCCGACCAAGAGATCAAAGCCAGGATCTCTCCATCAACAGTCGCGCTTACAACCACTTAACCAACGAAACACTCAATATTGATAGCACCAATAAATAAATAGGCCGATTTAATTATGACGGACAATCATACTTGAGACAACACCGATAGCTTAAACTTTGTATAGCTTATAATTATGTTAGTGTTTAAGCCGAAATATACATGTAGACGATTTCTTTTGTTAGTAGGTAGACGCGTATAAACTTAAACAATCATTCGGTGTACCGTTCAAATAAAAAAAATTGTTCTTCCACATACTGCTTTCCCCTGTAATAAAATTCGAATTCATTTCGACAATGTAATTTACGTTAATAACATAATAGGAATACTAAATGAAATTATATCATATAATCTTAATAGGTACAACACGACTCTTAGTTGTGTGCTTTGCCCCAGAATGTCCCAAGAGGATAGAACCATTTGGTAGCACTAATACTGGGTGACGGCAAGCCACGATATTTTTTCCTCACCCTAATTGCGTTTTGTCAACATCCTTCATAATTTTTCCCGTCATTAATACTTCGGCACTGATTTTGTTTCTTCAAACTTTGGAACAAAGTGAAATAAGGCAACGTTTGATGAATTTCAGATTTGTATAGCTAACATCTGTTAAGGATCGGGGAGATGACACAACTATAGAAGTAACACAGACGGAAAATAATGACGGAGCTGCATATTACATGAATATTTTTTTTTTGTTATTGACTGCCTGCCTCGCCAGTTGTGTTAATTACAATCGCGGCTGTCGATCGAGACGTCCCTTGTTCAAATCACGTATCGATAGTGTCCAATACGGGCTTTTCTAACTTAGAAATACATATTTCATAGTGGTACGAATTTTGCCTATGCCCGGTGTATGGAAATAAGCTAACCACCTATTCCATAGTAGGATCTAAACGTAATTGACAAAACGTGGGAATGTACTACACTCCTCTGCCTACCTCTCCGGGGATTACAGGCAGGATACGGCATATTCAGATATCAAATCACAAATGTAATTGGTGGTATTTGTACGGAAAACTACTATGAAAATGAAACTTTTATGGAAAATTTAGCCTACTAATGTGCATGCGAAATTAAATCATTTATTCTGAATATTCGTCATACATCAAATGTTAGATATTTCATCATCGACATGCCTCAATCTATTGCTGTATACGGCCTCGCCTGAGGAGTTGCTATCCATAATCCACGCGGGTTCGAGCATACATCTTTAATAATCGTTGTAAATATGTATATATATAACACCAGCAAAGTTTTCATATGAACAGTGTTGCTCAAGTGTGAACCAAATTATTAACGTCACTTGGAAAATGTATGCAGAATATTGTAATCACTTCGCCCGGTCACATAATTTGTCAGACAATAAAGCACATTTCATACAATGAACGAGCAATGGAATTACCTGTTATATTTTGTATTACCTTTACCTAATCTATATGTGGCTGAATTTTACGGTGTACGTTTAAAAATGCAACTACTGATATGAAATGCGTAAATTTTGTATGCTGAATTGAACACTATAGCCACCTGCTCCCGTAATATTGTTGAAAAATTTTAAAATAATGTAGCGTCCGCAGCTAGAACTTCATAGTTGGCAACTGGTCAAGCGTTCACTCAGATTACAGCACTGTACTGTACTGGGGTATGGGTACTTATTGAATTTATAATTTCATGAACTTCAGCGTTACTACAGTTTTTTTTATTAAGTTCTTTGTCGCACAGCTTCAAATAGTTTCTCTGCTTTATGTCATGACAGTAGAAGAAGCGCGGTAGGTCTGTAAGAATAGTGGTACTTGGCACGCGATGGCCTCTGCCCGCCCCGTAAAGGACCTGGCGTAAAGATATGTATGTATGCAGGTTAAGAAACTAGAATCTGTTTGCCTTCAAAACCTGTAACCAACAGATGTGCAAAGTCAATCACATCCTAAAATCCTGTTTTGGCTGTTTTTTTTAATAAATCTGGAATATAGTAAGAACTAGTGTTTAGGGTTCGCTTATGAAAGCACTAGCATTCCTTATATATCTACTATTCAGCAGCACTATTTACACTCATGTAATCTGAATTGACATAAAAGATAAAAAAAAAATCTAAAAAGAAGATTATTTAATTACAAATCCTTTGCAATGTTCGCATCATAATTATAATATTGTATAGTAGATAGTTATATAGTAGATAGTCTACTTCAAGAGGTAGGCAGAGGAGTCTAGTGCACTTCCACACTTTACCAGTTACGTTTATATGTAACAGTGTATTAGTTTTATTAGATTAAGTATGGCTTAAAATTAAGCCTTCAGAGGACGCAACGTTTCTGTGACCAGTGTCAAGAACGATTGAATTTTTCTATGAGACTGAATACAGATATTTTTGATGCAATGGTTTTTCAATATCAGTTAACCTATATAGCATTTTAATACTTCTGTCAAGTGCGACAAAGTCTACTTTTGAATGACTTTGTTCACTCTTGCAATCTTATGGCTAAACTAGCTAAATGTAAAATCTATCACTGCTCAACAGATATAAATATAGTATCTATGAAAGCTATACTTACGTAGAAGAAACTTAGAAAACTCGTTGATCTTGATGACTCCTGTAACATTAGCACAAGATAGTGGTCTTGTGGTAAAATTGGTTTTCTATAAAATATTCCGAACTTGGCAAAGTCAAACTTCGCCTAGTTGATTCAACAATCTTAAAAAAATATTATGTAAGTGTTATTAATGAAGAGAACATTCTAGTTAATTACAGAGCGTATCTCAAAGGAATGTCTGAAATTGTTAAACTGTTTTAGACATTTCTTTCTTTGAATAAACATTGATCAAGTTCTGTGTAACGAAGTTCTTTAGTGAATAATTGAAATTGTAAAGGATTATTGAAAGGCCGAAAAATCTCAATTTACGCTATCTTTTCGTGAATTTTGTTTATGAATTTTTAATTTACCGTAATATTTACTTGTTGCGCCTTTTCCTTTTTACCTCTCGTAGAAAGGTTGTCATTTATTCTACGTCCATTACTCACTCACTCATCACACTTCTTACTTTCTTCAATGTCTGTTAGTAAGACGAACGAAAGAGAGTCAATTTAGAAAGTAAGTATAACACAGCAGTAACAACCTGACGCCTTCCAACCTAAACTTCCAATTTAAATATTCTCGGGCGCCATAACATAAGAACTGTAATGCCTCAAATAAATATTTTTATAAAGTCGGCGCCACATTAGTATCTCTTCTGTTGCTGCAACCGACTGCTGCCGACAGTAACAATGTATCATTAGGGACTAAATGTTTAATAAATTACAATGTTCTGTACAATACCGTACTCATTACTTAAATATTATTGGCTAGCGTCGTTTTTAATTCACTAATATTATCATGCCGTCGCGTGCCAGATACCTTGCTGGGTAGGCAGAAAACATAGAATACCAAATATCTCTTTTCCTACAAACCTCACGTGCTACTTCTACATTGATCACTCTCTTCATATTTCGCTTAATAATACGCACTTGGAATGTTCGTAATTCAAAATTAGAACAATTCGATGCCGTAACTCTACTACATTTTCAAATAACTTTAATCATTTCGAATACGTATTATTAGCCGTTGAAATGAAAACTGCATGATAATTTGAGGGCGCCATTTCCGCACCGAAATGGTTGGCCTGACCGCTGCTGGAACCGCATGACACACTTTATTATCGCACTGGTGCAGAAATGGCACGACATTAGTAAGTGTCGGCGGCCGATAAATTAATCCTAATGGCTTATAGATGTAGACACTTAGTGACAGAGGTGGCAGTGATTTTAGGTGACTTTAGTAGTTACTAGTGCAGTTCGTGTAGTTTGTGGTGTACTGTTTTGTTGTATTACTAGAGTTGGAGTATTACGGAGTACAGCGTATGTTGTGAACATAGTAAAAAAATTATTGTCTTATAGCATCCATATAAAGCATTTTTATATGGATGGCTGTGCCTTCTCAATAACATAGTATTAATAGCTATTAAGATTACGTGTTATATCGAGTGCCGAAGTATCTCGTATTGTCACGCCTGTAATCCTTGAACAGGTAGGTAGAGAGTTTAGTACACGTCCACGTTTCGCTTCTTACATTTATGTTCATAATAAGTTCATATAATATTTCTTGTACCTACATATGTAATACCATCAAGTACATATTACATGTCATGTATATTTTGAAGTTTTAAGGATTAAATGAACGTACAACAAGTTACCAAAATTGTTTTGTTCGTAGGCACATCACATGCATTAGTTTAAAACTATGTCGCTGCAGTTTAAGCCCACCCTGAAATACAGAGGAATTATGTTCTACTAGTATAAAATGCAATAATTTTGTAAACTTATCATTTATATTATACTAGGTAATTCCCTGGACTTCGTTTTCTTTGTCTATGTTATTAGAAATATATTTTATGGACAGAGAAGCAAACAAAAAAATAGAAGCCAAAACTATTTCTTTATTTATTTTTTCTATGGTAGACGAAATAGAACACAATCAATTAGGTATGTATTTAAATATATGTGATAATTAGAATATCTAGATTATATTAATAAACTATGTGTACACTTCAATGTGGAATGGTAGAAGCAATAGCGTAAAAAAATAAAAGTAAATATGAATTTAAATCTAAAAGTCATTGAAACTTCACGCCTGTAATCCCCGAAGAGGTAGGCAGAGGAATGCAGAACACTCCCATTTCACCGGTTACGTTTACGTCCCACTATGGAATAGGTGGTGAGCGTATTGTGATGCATCGGGCACATATCCAGACTCCGAGCCACTACTAGAAAATCTGAGTTAGAAAATTTTGTAGTGCCGACCCGGGAATCGAACCCAGGACGGGAGGTCCTGGGTTCGGCAGTCGCACTTGCAACCAACACTACCAACGAGGCAGACCAGAAAGGTAATATTTTTTTACTATAATGGTATCAAAGTTTGTGTACTATAATACTATCATTTCCAGAAAGGAATTATTTTAAAAGCATTCCAAAACTGTAACTTGTACATTCAATAACGTTTTGTCCTTATCTCCTTGGGTTCAACAAAATCCCATAAAAGAACAAAACAATCATAATCGCAGAGACGGTGCATGGAGCGAGTTAGTTCGTTCCATCTATCTTCAGCCACCTTGCTCCGAAACGATCGATGTTCGCCTCAGGTCGTCGAGCAGCGCGGTCGAACCGTTCACTGAGCAGCCCTGATAGCGTTATTATTAATTATCTATTCTAATTTTCTACCCTGACTCTAGTTACTGTACTACATAATTTAGAAATATAATTTAGCAAAGGTGTATGTAATCTTTTATATTATGGAAATATGTAGTTCCAAGAAGGTTTTGAATTCAGCTTACCACTCTGAAGTTCGCGCATTGGAATTATTTGCATGCAACTTCGCCCAGGCAACTTATAGGTAGGTATACGTTTTAAAAGTAAGTGTGACTTTGGAACGTTGGAGAAATTTATTGCGAAGAACCCTGATACAAAACAGTTCTTTATAATATTTTCTAAGTTATATAAGGTCGGCGATTTGAAGTTGGTCAGCGTCCCAGACTAGTTACCTTAAAAATTATCGGTATTGTGGTCTTAAAAACTATTAATACCTATTACTCAAGTCCAATACAACTTTGAAAGGATTGACGATGATAATAATAATATACCCCGTAGAATTTTCGATCAGCAATATATTGATATTTTTTTTACCACCCGTTCGGAGATTACAAGCATGATGTTATGTTTTTTTTAATTTATTGACCACAATACAAATTATTACAGTGTTATTCATTTATTCCAGTTGTGCATTTCCAATTATAGGCAATTTCGCCTATTTTGTTTTTTATTTTACAACAAAATATGTTAAATTTTTTGAGATTGCACAATTTAAAAGGGACGTTTTGCACATTGCACAGTTATTACACTTTCCTGTAAATCATAAAATTGTAAAGGTATAACTAATCATCATCATCATCAGCCCACCCCAGTCCACTGCTGGACATAGGCCTCCCCCAAAGGCCCCCCTAATAACTGATATAAAAGATAGAATCAATATTAACAGGTTCAAGAAATATGCAAAAACAGCGTTATTTAATTTTATTTGTCTTTTACACCTTTGTTGTTCCGCAACGGTCTATTCAACGTGTCGGGCAACGCTTCTGAAGCTTTGTTCTGAGATGTTGTAAATTTTATTAATTTAATACTCTTAATGTCTACCTTAGTTCTGATAAGTACCTACCTACTTGCGTTCCTATGCCAAAAATTTAGAAATGTTATATCTATTTACCTACACGTTACAAAAAAGAATGAAAATTCATGTCTCGCGGATGTAACATGTGAAATAGTAGAATATGAAAAAAAAAATGAAAAATCTAGTACAATAACTAATAAAAAAACAATTTACGTAAACTGTACATCTTTATGGTGCCCAAGACAAGACTTTTTTTTTGCGCCCAGACAATGCGGAACAGGGCTACCCTCCATGCGGGGAGGGAGGTGGTGACGCTCTAAGCATACCACTGCGACCGCTCGCAGTGGTTATG
>DWFO01002056.1:0-14416 GCA_018246595.1 Mimoniades nurscia nurscia | reverse complement strand
GATATTATCTGGTAATGTTTCAAATGTTCGCTAAATGTTTTTTTAATAATTGAAGGTTTTATTTTTGTCAATTCTTGTGAGGATAATTTTGCTGTAAACAGAACGGACCTTTCCTATTTTTCTGCTGGTATAACCCTTGTATCCATTGCAGAATGTTTCCGACCATCTCGTCTACATTTCCCTCTTGTCCAGACTGGAGATCGGCTGGAAATCATTCTATCGTCAGGAAGATCATCAATGATGACCACCACCTTTCCGCTACCGATTTTCCAAAATCCAATATGACGAAATGATACAGATTCAAAATGAAAACCATTTAATTGGTTAATTTGAAATAAAAGTTTTAACTAGAAGTCTACAAATAGTTTTACAAATTGTAATTAGTGAGAACCTACTTCAAGAAAATTAAACCAGAATATTAGTAATAATTAGTTTATTTTATCTATGAATTAACCATACCCTATAAAATAATAACTGTACTTAGAGATAGTATTTCAAAACCAAATTAACATATCAATGTAATATACATGCCGTACCAAATTTATGAAAAGACAAAAATGAATGGATTTTTTGTGAAACCGAAAAAGTAATATTTTGTTTTAGAATATCATGCACACCTCATATTTGTAACTAGTAACGATTGAAATATAGATGGAAGTTCCAATTAGAAAGTAATATTTAAATGATAAACAAGAAACAAAAACCAGGGAATAGCAACAAAGTATTAATTATATAGTATAAAGTACAGAAATATTAAAAATGATTTAATTTCTTCGAAATGATATAACACAATCTCAAGATCATATCATTAGAAATGCATGAAAAAAATTATAATAAGAAAGTCTAAAATACCCATGAATATAAACCAGACAATACGAAAAAATTTTTGCCCTATTGACGATAAACAATTCCCAAAGAAAACAAATAATTAGATATTAAAAGTAAGATAAAGATACCAAAAAAATCTACAGAATTCTGACAATGAAAAATAGAAATATAACAGAAAAGGTTTGAGAAGTAATATATGATAGTTTTATTAAGACAAGGGTAGAAATATACTATTATGAATATTTAAGTATCTTTTTTACAATATGTACAGCACATATTAAAATACAGAACATATTAATCACACAGTGAGATAAAAATCAAATATTAGGTAACATCAGAATCTAATTATTGTATTTTAGCACTATGAACGAGTTGCGAAAATTACGTGACAACTTCAGCAGTGATGTGGTTGAAGTCCAATTTAATTGAATTCAATTTAACAAGCCCAATGAGGATAAAAATAACATTGTTTACAAAACGCAATTTTAAAATCATCCTTTGAAAATTTGCATTTGGATAAACCTAATTCAAAACGTAAAATTATTTACCGAACTACTCGTATGTATTATCTATGTATAACGAACTATGCATGTGCGCGCGCGCAACATTTATGGGAAATGATATCCAACAGTGAAACGATACTATCATCGCTATACGGAACTCGACCAGCTTTTTGCTTCAATGTGAATAAATATTCATTCAATTGTGTTTGAAATAAAATCAAATTCCACGCAGTAGGTACAATAACGGTTTGTGTATTTTTTGTTTCATTGAACCCTTTGAACATGGAAAGGTTTTTTAGTGATCATGTATTAAAAATAATTTTCAACAATATATTTTTGTATAAATTTATACAAGTGTTTTTATGAAAATCTTTCAGAAGATGTCATGTGACATTTTCGCGTACTCAGTCACCATAATATTAAAAAATTATATTAAATTTTTTAAATAAATTAATACTTTATTAAGAATTTATAACAAATAAATATACAATTTTGGAAATAAGATACGTGGGAATGTGCTACATTCCTCTGCCTACCTCCTCGGGGATTACAGGCGTGAAGTTACTTTAAATATACAATTTTCATGGATTACTATTAGATATATGGTGAAACACTTCAGAATTTAACGTCACTTTTAAAATTATTTTTAACTTTTTCGAGTTTTTCAGCCACACAATACTTATATTTCTTTGAACTAATGTTGTGACATAATTTATTGATTTGGTAAATTATTTTTAGTAATGAAATAAACTTAATTGTAATGTTTGGTTTTGGTTTGGAAATAAAAATGATTGGTGTAGGTAAGTTATAATAATTTGGGGCAGTCAACAATCCGTTGTCTTACTGAATGTGACGTTAAATAATACTATGAGTGTCAAATTCACTTATGTTATGTAAGATGATATTATTAATTAAGTATTATTATTCTTTTTCTATAACTGTCGACTCGACTTGTTATATTCGCAGACAATTTAAAATAACGTAATTGGACTAATTAACATTTTTATAAGACAAAGTTTGCTGGAAATTGTTATGAAACTGTGTAAAGAAAAAAATAAATGATGTCGAATGAACGTATGAATGGGAAAAGCAGTGCTTGTATTCATTTTTCAAAAATGATTTTATTGATTTAACATTATCCCATGTCCAAGTGCCATCGTAAATTATTTTAACAGTGAAGTAAACTCAGCTAAGCTTTATAACTGACTTTTCCTTAACGATTCAACTTTTTTATGAAAAGTAATGCTTAATACCAGTAAAGTTATAAATGTTAAAAACATGGACATTGGATAGTGAATAATTTAAATAATGTATGTCGTCCATTGTGAATGCCTAATGGGGTTATTCAGAGGTTATTTGGGCCCATAAACAGCCATCCATTTATTCGCTTAAACCGAAGAAAATAGTAGTAAATTTTAAAATATAATGCATGTTTTTTGTGCATAGCAAAATAATTTTTCATATAAAGATAGTCGAGAGACAGGCTGTAAATATACCAAGTTACAATGCGTGACGTCAGTGCACTGAGCATGTGAGATGTATTAAGAGACTTGTTATTTTTTAATAGCTTTCAAATTGAATAATAATTGAAAGATGAATATGAATTTTTGTTATTAATATTCATCTTTCAATTATTTTTTAATAGCTTTCAAATTGAATAATAATTGAAAGATGAATATTAATAACAAAAATTCTGTAACATACGAACAGACTAAAAAATCTTGTTTTCTTAATATAAATATGTCAAATAATTAAAAAGCAGTGACAAACAATCAACAAATATTTTTATATATTTTTTTAATTTCTTCCGTTGATATTTGAAAGGAATATTTTGAACAGTCATCTTTTATTATTATTTCAACTTTATTAGAAATGAATCTATTAATTATTTGAATTTTATTGTATTTGATAAACATGTCTCGTAGTTAATTATAACGCCTGAACGCTGTACGTACCGGTCCTAACTCGTTTCCTTATTTCTGTAAAATATTTATAACAAATGAATATAAAGATAAATATATCTTTTAAAATAAATACCAAAGGATTACTTATGCATTATATAAATGAATATGTCAGACGTAATAATCTGTAATGTGTATTGACTATATACAAGTTTCAATTTGCCCTCAAGGTGAGCCCAATGATACTTATCGTTTCAAAATAACTTTCAAAATAATCTTATTATCAGTGAATAGTTATATAAAAGCGACACCCCACTCACTCACCCTGTAAGGGGCTTCGTGTGTTTTTTTTCGCCATAATAGAGTTCGCCTTAATTCGCCATAATCGCGAATGGCACTTAATACCGACTATAACTTATCTGTGTTCCAACCAAGACTATTGATATGGGATGTACCATAAGCAACTAAGCTATCACGCCGCTTCAGTTCTTACTAATATTAACCGAAACGAATTAAATGTATTATATTTATTCCAATGAATATTTCGAACGCGAATTATATATGTAGAGAGAATCGCTTTACTATCTTTAGTATGCTAATAATACACTGATAGTGAGATATATTTAATGTAATGTTTATGATAAATGTTATATAATGACACCCACGGAATCTTGGTTGGTTTTCGGATGCCGGTTCGGATGTAACCAGCGCACACAAAACCAACAGGGCACACCACCGCATCATCTGCAACGAAAGAAAGAAAGTATATAAGAAATCAGTTTATTTTATAATAGCTATATTTTTAAATGAAATACTAACATCATCATCAACAACACTTGTATCGTTCCCCTGTTAGATACACATCTTTTCTCAAATTAACAATGCTTGAGGCCATTGTTAGCTACGCTGACCAAGTGCGAACGAATTGGGTTGTTAATTCTTAGAGAACATTACGGAAAATTCTTAGATGTGGTAGGTTTCCCCGTGACGTTCTTTTTCAGCGTAACTTCAGCATAATGACCGGTGATGATGATAAACTTGAATCATATCCGTGATGCCACAACCGAACCCTGGACTTAACGACACCGCCATGTACTTACTTAGTTGGTTCGCGAAACTATAGTTATAGTTGTACATAGCAGTTGTTAATGTTAGCACAGAATTACCAAACTGCACACAAATTCGTTCAGTCGGGCTGAGTGTTGCGCAAACTTCATTGCGTCAATGGTTCATTGTGGGTTCGATTCCCAGACTCGATTTATCGTGAGTTAGAACAATAGACTTATCTTTAGTTAAAGTGTGAAACCTTGACATAGTGAATTGTTTTTTTTTCGACTTCCCGGGTTGTTAGTTCTGATGTTTTTGAATTGTTTTATGTTCTGTGTAATATGAATTTACACGAATTTTAGTTGTTGTTTTCGATTGTACAAGAACAATAATTTTCGTGTCATTTAAGTTAACCAAAATCCGTAACGTCACAAACACCAATACGATAGATTCTTTCACCACTCATTTAACACTTCATAATCATATCTCTTTCCGGCAAATAAATAAGTACATCTACACAGACGACTCATAAACTGCATGTATGGATAGATGTATGGATGGATAGAATCATTCTTATAGGTATAGCTCCTGTTTTGTATACTTATATAATATTATATAATCTCACAAATAAATAAATGTTACGTATAATCAACCAAATATTTATACAGGACGGCAATCGAATCCACGACCCCGAATCAGCACTGAGCTTAATTTACAATAGGACTAACGAGCCAGTCGACATCTGAATTTTATATCGTCTTCAGTAAGCTGATACCTTACCATCGACTATGTACCAAAACGGTGCAAAAATATAAATGTTTACTGAACATATAAGTACAAGATAGAATAAAAAACATTACAATAGTCACATACAATGTAATTATGCAATAAGTTACTTTATATCTAATAACGATCTTTACAGTGTATGGGCTATGACAAGGAGTAGTTAAGGTACCAATACATTTTTAGACGTCTTTCATTCATTTTATTATTCGATTCCTAAATGTTAGACTTATGAATTGATTTTTGCAGTAACTTTTATCGGATTTTTAATTTCCTTCAACGCGGAATGTCGTTATCGTTCAACCCTTTTGTAGTCAAACAGTTCGACACGGTTCTCGATTAAGGCCATAGTCAGCCACGCCGCCCAAGTGCGGCTTGGAGATATTCACACGCTTAAAGAACATCGTAGAGAAGCTTTATAGTTCAATAACGTGTTTTTATGATACATTATGTTGTATACAGATTCATACTCTTTGAATAGCTATAGCATTTGGCAATTTTGAAATACATAAAACATATTTAGTTCAGAGGTTTTATTACGCGTCAGAATGGGATGGAATAATTGTTATTATTACATAGTTACGTCGGTTCCCTTAACAGAACACATCGGCCTACCTTAGACAGAACACATTGGCCAACATACACGTTGCATACGTGCCTTTGTCATTCTGTCATGAGCTTGATCATTGGTCTTGTTCATATAAGTGTTTCGTTAATATACGAGTAATATGAAAAAGAGGTAAGTAGTCAAATGCATGGAAACAGGAAATACAAACGATATCAGACGGCAAGTTTTATGCAATTCGACGATGTAACGTCACTTTCCATTTCATAGAAATATTATCTGACATAACGTGACATGGCCATTGGAAGGTTATTTGCGTATGACTGCGCGCGCGCCATCAGCCAGTCATCATGATGTGTTTCCGAATGCCACTGTCCCTGAATGTTTCTGCCGTTAGGATATGCTTCTGTATATTGCCATTCTTATCATACTATTATACTGTCATGTCCCTTACCAGGCAAGTAGACAATATGTTTTTTGTAATAAAATACTGAAATATAAAAATAAGTATTTATATTTCAGTGTTTTAATATATTTAATAAAATATTTGTGCGACTGCCGATCAGGAGGTCCTGGGTTCAATTCCCGGGTCGGGGTCGGGTACTACAAAATTTTTCTAAATTAGATTTTCTAGTAGTGTCTTGGAGTCTGGATGTGTGACCGATGTATGGCAATAAGCTCACCTTCTACTCCATATTGGGACGTAAACGTAACTAGTGAAACGTGGGAGTGTTGTACATTCCTCTGCCTACCTTTTCGGGGATTACAGGCGTTGTTTTACGTTTATTTATTAATATTTTTATATATTTATATTTGGGCGTTAACCCACGGAGCGGAAGACTGAATTCTGAAGCAAAAATCCATTGCGGGACGATATATATCTATGTATTAACTAATAAATATGGGCCTAAATGTAATATATAAGGAAGATATTTTAAATTATATTGTTCTAATACTATTAATAAAGAGAACAATGTAAAACTCGTGACTGGAAAACTATTGTTTAATCGTTTTGGCACTTTGCGACGCTGACCTCTTCACTGATGCAAGTAACTGACGGATGTTGTAAACTAGCGTGTGATACGCGCGTTTTACACGCTCCAAGCCACAACATTAATTTTACGTTGATACACTTGAGAAAGATTCAAATGAATCGTATATATTTCCTAATGTGTCTCTCGTTCCTAATGTTTCTTTGTTCTTATCTAGATTATTATCTTTTTTTAAACTTAGTGGTTGATTATTATCTATATATACATATTTCGTTTACGTTTTAAGTACCATTCGTATTTTGTAGACGTTGAGCAATGTATAGTCTAACTGTGAAATAAACTCACTCGGTAAACCGTCCTTGACATAGTAAGACTAAATGATTGGACCAATATCATCAATGACCCTTTTATCCCCTTTTTAATCTTTTTATCGTTCCGCTATTGTGCATGCGTCTCCTGCCAGAATGCGATAGGTTCAGATCAAATTCAAATGGTAATTTGTAATACATATTTCATCATTTTTGCTATGTTTTTTTGGAAAGTAAGTATTATTTTAGCTTTACCTTTTTATTACCTTCGTCAATAAAAGTTTACCTTTACTTGTTTGACCTTTCGTTAACTATAAATATTATGTTAAGATTTCTATTTCACTAATAATATAATAATTTTAGAGCCTTCGTTATTATCATAAAATGTATCGAAGCTTTCATTTTTTCTCTTCGTGAAAGTTCTAGAACATTCTAAAAATTAAAACACGCTTGTTGCAATAAAAAAATAATTTCTAGCGATCGGACCCCCGTTCGTGTTCAACGAAGACGTTCAACTCGCACAGATATGTTGTGTAACATCAATGTGTGTCACGTAGTACATGCTATAGGAGGGACGGATATTTTTATGTAATGTAACGAAGCCAGTCAGCGTGCACTTGAGTTCAATTTCTGACTACTCATTATTATCTGACCTTTGACATTACGTAACTAGAAAATATTCATCTATGGGAAATTTGAAGTACCTATTCTTTGTGAGCTTGTGGCGTTTTTCTATAATTGTGACGTTGTTCATTTGCGTAACGTGTATACATTACAAACATATTTTTTACGTAATCAAAATAATTAACGAATAATCTCTGTGTATTGATTGCTGTCGCCTTATGAAATAAGCTCATAAACTTGTTAAATTTCACTAAACTTGACTTGCTTTTGAGTTTACGTTTATTGAAACTTAACTGGCTCACCACCTATTTCATCGTGGGACTTAAAAGTAACCGGTGAAACGTGGGAGTGTTCTACACTCCTCTGCCTACCTCTTCGGGGATTACAGGCGCGATGTTACTTTTTTTTGTTTTTGCTTTAATAGTCAACCTAATCACCAATATGGTCTTTACTGCTAATTTCCATAAAATAATGTTTTGGTCCTGTACTTTTTTGTCAAACGGAAATAGGGACCTGAAACAAATTGTTCCTCTTCCCGATGGTTGCTAAATAGATACCGCTTCGCAGGCGAAAAGCTTGCCTGCATGTTATTTAAGTTTATAATTGTTTCCTTATATATTTGTTTTTGTTATTGGTTAAGAATAACAATCGCATCTTCAGTGAAACTGTAAAAAGCTTTGATGATAATACAACTTTATTGCCTGGAAAAAAACCCAAACCTTTACTTATGTCGATTTATGATGATGGAATGACTTTCATCTATTTACTAACGAACTTACATAATTATATATATACAATTCAACAAACCGTGTGGTCTGTACGCACTAACTTCAAATAAACCGTAATGGTACTCAAGTGGGAAAGATAACTTCGCGGTTATTAGCGAGATTGTAGAAAAATATCAATGTTTATTTTCACACGCACATCATTGCGGATATCACTTGATAATTGTCCGTCAATGAAACAGACGAATCGACTTGTGCTCGGATATTTCACGCCTGCGAACCTGTTGTTAATTGCCTGCGAGAGTGAAATTTAATTTCACTTTAACATTCCTAGCTTTTTGCGTATTTGATGAAAGTGAAAAGACCAGTGAAGCCTTAAGACTTTTTAATTCTTCAAAAAGTCGTATTGTTGAAAAAAAACCTCTTGTTTACCTTTCTCTAGCTAAATCGAAATGTAATTATGTCAGCGCAATCCAAATCGTCAACGATTCAAAAAATACTGTAAGTCTGCACTTAATCCTGCGAAGGATAGATTTCCCTCTGCATGTTATACCGTCTCCACAAAGGTATTTGTTCCAAAGAGCTGTTTAACCTAGTGCCCGTGTCACTCTTCCTTCACAGCACCGCCCGTCACAGATTGAAGTTTCATTCACATCAGCTGGACTCGCGGCGGTCCGCCACAGTTACTGTTTGCATGCTCGCTTTTGCCATACACTTGTACAATATGTAATAAACTGGCGGGCTTTCAAAGTTGGTACAAAAAGTAATTAAATTGATATAGTAACAAACAAAAACAATTTCATAGGCCTTACGTCTCCATACCGTTTGTAAAGAATTACCTTCGTCCAATCCATCTTGATGGTATGAGACATTGTACGGAGATTGGAACAGATATTTGAACTCAGCTTAAGTTACTGATGAAGTGAGAAATTTTCTACAAATATAATAGTCACAGGTTTCACCACTAAGCAAAGAAACGGACGTTATTTAAGATGGAACGCTAGAAAACAAATATTTTCATGTACATATGTGCGTAAATGCCTTGTTGGTTGTGTTGGTTGCAAGTGGAGAGGTTCTGGGTTTAAATCGCGGGTCGGGCTATATTGGATTATTCTAATTTAGATTTTCTAGTAGTGTCTCGAAGTCTGCATATGTGCCCGGTGTATGGGAGTAGAGTAAATAGAGTTTTATCTAAGCTGCATCACACCATATACCGATACAACATGTTACCGACAAAAACGATATTTTACATCTATGGCCCTTACGTATACTGAACAAATGTTCATAAATCTATATTGCACGATCATTATCACTCGTTACAAAATCGATATCGACTCGAGTGACGATCGATTGTGCGGACATTGACGATGTTACATCACACGATGATACTCGATCACTCATTTGTATAGATCGTAAATCGTCCGCTCTGTGATTTGATGGCTTAATAAGTATGCACATTCGTGGTTATTTCCATACAATTTGATTTGTTAGTTATTATTATTATATTTGTTACGCAACTTGGTGATTATGGCGAAAATATTGTAGATTTGGCCCGATCTCAGACATTTCGCAGTATACAGCCTTCCGACAAAATTCAACTACGATTATCTAACCGCAGCAATAACAGTTGACTTCCTCATTTTTGAAAGCACAGAAACGCTTGAAAAAATTCTCCATCTACTATCACCTTATACGAAGTTGATCGCGTACGACAAAGCTGAACTTTGCATATCAATTACGCACAAACGCGCCAATGTTATGGACTTCCTCATTTCCTGTTTTGCCAGAAAACATAAGCGTATATAAACATATAAAAACGCAATATTATGCCCGTAATCCCCTAAGAGGTAGGCAGAAGATTATAATACACTCCCACATTTCACTACTTACGTTTCTATCCCATCAAGGAAACGGTGGTCAGCCTATTGCCATACACCGCTCCCAAATGCAGATCGGAAACCTTTACAAGAAATTTTAAGTTTTAATATAGAAATTTAAACCCAGGACGTCTCAATCTTAAATGCAACCACTCTAAAATAGACCTTTTATTTGTCTATCACACCGGAACTAGCTCTTCGACCGCTAATTACTTTCCCTACGGCCGTAAACAAGCACAGTTTAGCTGCCTTACTTAATTTGAAACGTCGCGATGTCATAGGACATCAGATAGCTTCTCCGCGCCATAGTCTGTATACATTGTGTCCTGCGCTTTCACCGCGCGAAGTTCACTAACAAGGGCCCGTTCCCAACTTGGAGATGATTGATTCTAGCTACATGTAAATATACCGCGGTGAAATTTCGATTCTCACGGTCTGTTAGCGAAACTGGAAACTCTTATTTCGGCGAATCGTTACGGCTGTTTTATGATAAAAGGGTTGTGAATGATAGTGTAACGCAAGACTTGATTCAATGGCGGATACTGGCGTCTTCAGGCTGCATTATTCATATTGTTTACATAAAATATTTCTTAAAAAAACCACTTTCTATTTGTTTTATATGGCTAACATCACACGTGTAATCTTCGAAAAATTTGGCAGGCATTTACGATACAGATAATGGTGGTAATGATAACGATAATGTTGATAATGACAATGGTGATGGTGATGGTGATAATGATGATGACGACGGTGATGATGACGCAATTGTGACGCAAGAATAATGCACCTGGTGATCACGTGTCTAGCTAACATAAACATATGCGAGGCGGTAACACGCCCAACAATGCGTTATGAGATATGATCCGAGACGCAAAAACCAGCGTTTCCCACCCGCACACCATTCAGTACCGCGGCAACAGCGGGAGGTATGAAATTAATAGGCTGCTCAAATATTTGGACCACATTTTCTTTTTATAACGATAACAAGTCGATTCGATTTATGATTTGCGACTCGAGTACAGATTAATTTCTTATGTCATAGCGTTAGACGCACGCTGAGAGTACACCAATCTGCACAGTGAAGGTATATGGTCTGAAAAATCAGTTGTGGGAGAAGACCTCGCCTTAATAGTCAGAGGAAGAAAAATGAAACATCCGATTAGCAAATTGCATTGTCATAACTAAAGATCTATCTGATATTTGTCACTCAGTGCTCTCTGCCTACCTTATAACGGCCATGGCGTGACGATGTAGTATGATGTTTAACATAATGTGTAAATTAATTTTAGTAAGTAACTGTATACGTTGGACTTATTTAAATTAATTACGAGTACATCCTAGATATTCTTAATATAATAAAAGATCCTAGAAAACTTATGTTACATTCTTAGTATATTTTTATATTATTGTTAAAAAAAAGTAACATCACGCCTGTAATCCCCGAACAGGTACGCAGAGGAATGTAAAACACTCCCACGTTCGACCAGTTACTTTTATGTCCCACTATGGAATAGGTGGTGAGCCTATTTTCATGCACCGGGCACATATCCAAACTCAGAGACACTACTAGAAAAAATCTCAATTAGAAAATTTTAGTAGTGCCCAAACCGAGAATCGAACCCAAGACCTCCCGTTCGGCAGTTGCATTTGCAACCAACACGGCCAATGAGGCAGTCAAACATACATACATATATTACCTATTGTTCTATGCAAATAAAATAATAAATACCTAAGTGAAAAATGAAATACCTCCAAAACATGTATATGTATGTCGCCCTTTGCTTTGTAAACGCAAGTAGGTACACATCTACAAATATTTTTTAAATAGAATTTTCTCGAATATAAGTGGCTCGGGGTAAGGACTCGTGCCCGTGTATGGCAACAGGCTCACTGCCTATTCCATGATGGAACGGAAGCGTAAATAATGATGCATGGGAGTGTACACTGTCCCTCTACCTTCCGCTTCGGGAATTACAGGCGTGATGTTACGTTGCAATGTGCATAGACCTTGTCCAAAATTCAGATTGTATGCTGTGAATGTATCTAGATTAAGCAATAACTCGAGTGAATGACGCGGCATACGCTGCTATATTGGCAAATCGAGGCATCTAGTGTTTACGTTCCTTATTAACCCAAAACCAGCACTTAGTATAAACATGTTGGCACATGTTGTTGTTTGACCTGACATTTATGGTCTATCCGTAAAGTTTGCATTTATTTGTAGATACAATATAAAAATATTTATCTACTTATATCTACTTGTGCCAAGTGAAAATATTTTATTGTAAAAAGTTTTATATATTTTGTAATAAATAAACGTAAAAAATATAACATCACGCTAGCGTGAATAGGCTGAGAAATATACATACCTACATAGTTACATACATTTCTACTCACACGTATTATTATGCTAATCATGTCAAATAGATTCTTGTGCCATAAATAGAAGTGACGTCGCAGCTTTCCAAATTTGACTTCGATTAAAATATTGTATTCGTGTTAAAAAAATTGCAAGACACATTTAAATACGCTGCATTTTTTTTGCAAGTAGATAAGCATAACAACGTTATGTCACAAATTATCTCAAACATCCTAGGAACCGATTCGCAACAAAGCCGAAGTCAATATGCTATTATGTTGAGTGAGTTGAAATAAACGCTCATTTTCATGCTGAAGATGTAACGTTCTGCGAGTAGTGAGTAATTGAGTCTCCCGACTCGCAAAACCTCACGATTGGCTAATTGGCTAATTGGAGCTCACGATTGGTGGATTTCAAATAATGTCAGTTCACTTAAGTGTTCTATATTTAAATTTCGCAATATTCCTTTAACGTTTTAGTGTTTGCTAGAATTTGCAATGTAGAAATATTGTGATTATATTTAAATGAATGTAATGTTTGCACTGAATACATAATTTCACGCCTTTAATCCCTAAAGAGGTAGGTAGAGTGTGGATTAAGCAGTACAAAGTACGCGATTTGAACCTAGAACCTCTCGATCGGCAATCGCGCATGCGAGCAACACGACCAACGAGGTAGTCAAGTCTACGTCAAATAAACGTTTATATATGATTGTATACACGGGTATTTATATAAAGCTATGCTAGTCTCTACTTGTCTAGTGTAAATATTAAACTCTATTCTTTCTGCCTACCCCGTAAGAAACCTGGAACAAGGTAATAATGATAAAATATACTTGACGTTTTTTAGACGCTTTAAAGTAGAAGGATATTAACTAGGTATTTCTTCATTTATGACCATTTGACTGAAAATTATTATATCACTTAACAATAGTAGCTAAGTAACATTGTAACTTAATAATTAGGTACAAGCTCTAAAGTTCAATATGCAATAACCAATCAAACTTAACTGTTATTCAACAATCAAAAACTAATTTGTGTGATATTTGATTACAGTTACATTAAATTTAATTCTAGGCCAACTTATAATATAAAATGTACGCTTCGTTGTACGAGTAACTCCTAGGTACGTATTAGTTATTACTTCTTTACTATCACGCCAAGATCCCTATGGGTTAGGCACTGCGGTATCTCTATTCATAGAGCCCTGACGCCCTAATTTCACCTCCATATTGCGTGTATGTAGAGAGCTACATACACGCAATATAAATGAAAACTTTTCATTATAACTTATTACATTAAAAACCTACGAACCCGTTTGAACAAAAAACATTTTTAAAGATATTTAATAGCGTTGAAGACGCAGTGTGCCTCGTAATATATTCCAAAGGTGATTTAATAGTGAAACCTCATGGCTCAGCACCTGGGTCACGGGTCGCGGGGAAAGTTCTAGGTCTTGGTGCAGGGCTAGAAAACTGGTCCCGCGACCACGCTCGCCTTGGACCTATGGTATTTGATAAGATTAATACTGGCACCACGCATGGCGCTGTATAAAGGTACATGTTAATAAAATTAGGGTAATTTGTTTCAACATGGAATACTACAAAAAAGAAAATTATACTAGCGGGAAATTAAATATAGATCTGCATATTTTTAACTTTTCTGCATATTATCTTTCGTAGCATGTATACAAATTAATATTATGCACTGATGTTAAAAATAAAGTGTAGATCAAAACTTTTTAGTTTTTAAATGGAAAACTCATGATAATGTCGGACACTACTAATTTTTCTAATGTAGATTTTCTAGTAGTGGCTCGGAGTCTGGATGTATGTCAATAGGCTCACCACCTATTCCATCGTGGGACTTAAAAGTAACTGGTGAAACGTGGGAATGTTCTACATT